>JANIIA010471727.1:0-17554 GCA_027478495.1 Erythroxylum alaternifolium | reverse complement strand
TAAGTGATGTGACACGCCACCCTCGAGGGGCACGGATTCGGATATCACCATCGGTATCGGGTTCGGGTCCAGCGGGAATGGGGTGTTACAATTATAAATCTATATATATGATAATCATCTAAGACACACTTAAAAACACACTTAAACATATAGCAAAATATAATATAATTTACACCTATTAGTTTAATTATTATCGTAAAAGTTATGCCTATTCTTCCCTTGAGACTATTTAATTTTATGCCTAGATTTTAAGACATATATAAAAACAAGATGCTTGATTTTTAGGTGTGGACGCTCCATACTTATTTTTGACCTAGGATGGTTCTTCACTATAAAAATATTTTTCTTTATAAAGGGGTTTAATAATTGGCTTTACTAACTTAGTTATATTCTTCTATGGCTATCATTGGGATTCTTTTGAGCATATAGAATGTTTTCTATATTTTCAATCCCTTTAGTAAATGTGGATAATGTATCCTTGAAGGGATCAACCTCCTTTCTAAAAGTTTCATTCCCATACCTAAGTGCCTCTAAATCATAATTGTCATTAATGATCACTTTTTTGGATTATCTAATTCTATACAATTTACTTTTCATCTTTTTATTCCTATGCATGCATCTAACTGTTTTTCCTTGAGTTTGGAAGATAATTTATTCCAATTCTTGTAATTTTTCAACTTTCAACTACTTAATCAAACATCAAATCACTAACTTTATCACAAAAGTTAGAGTTGAATGTTACCTTATCATCGCTTATAATGGTAAAGCAAATGTGAGCTATCTCTCCTTCTGATTGGTCATTTTGAAATTCACTTATGTCATCCTAATTTGAGGCATTAATTACTTTCTTCTTGTATTTTTTTATTTTATTTCATATTGTTTCTTTAAAACTTGTCATCATCTTTCAGTAGAGGACATTGTGACTTCATATGGTTGGATTTTCCATGTTCAAAACAAATAATGTTAGGGGATTTATGTTTTCAATCACTTTTACCTTCCTTGAAGTCCTTTCTTTTGGAGAATTTCTTCTTTAATAGTTTCTTGAATTTTTTTAGTAATTAGGGAAATGTCCTCTTCATCTCTTTACTTAGAGTCGTTATAGTTTCTCTTGTAATACTCCAACCTCCCCAGTCTTTACTATTGATTAGAAAGTATCGGTTTTGGCCGGTGGAGATGTTGAAGCCCTCTTTTAGGCCTTTCAACTAATAAATACGACCACGAATCGCAACTTTTGCTAAAACGCAAGCAGTTTCTTGAAAACTCACCCTTAATATAAAATTTTGAGTATTCAGAGATGTTCTTGTTATTCCTAATAATATGCCCCGTGCTTTCACTTGACATCTATTGTAATGATAAATGACTTGTCTCACCATGACCTTCTTTTGAATTATCAAGTTAGAATTTTAAAAATTGAAAAATAATTATATACAGTATATAATTCTATATAACAAAGGGATGCTTTGGGTTTTGGAGACTCATTTTGTATGTAATAAGAGATCCAATAAACTCCTTCAAGGATAGGGTTATTAATCCTTGGCTTCTTATATATCTATCATTTTAGCTTCCCATGTCTTTGAAAGTGACCTAAGCAACTTTCTTTCCATTTAAAGATTAGCATAGGTCTTTTGAAGACCTTTAAGAGCATTGATAATATCAATAAATCTAGCATACCTACTAGATATACTTTCATCATGCTTCGTTTAAAACAATTTATATTGGTGCGTTAGCATGTTAACTTTTCTTTACTTCACTTGATTTGTGCTTTTATGTGTAGCTTTTAAAGTATGTCAAATTCATGATCCATTTGGTCCTACTGTTTAAGGAAATTAATGTCTTATCTTGATATTGCCACTCTTCCTTTATTTTGGGTACTTTTTATTATCTACAATTTTTGCAGAATAAGGGGACCATTTGGAATAATTTGACATAGGTTAACATTTTTGACCATTAAGAAAAATCTCATCCTAGTTTTCCAAAAGAGGTCATTCTCGTGAAAGAAAGGTTCTCTACTAGTATTTTATCCTTCTTGGTTAAATGATGATGATGATTCTCCAAGATAATGCCATTAAGATTTTGTTATATGATTTTACTAGAAATACTAGCCTAATAAACTTGCTCTAATACCACTTATTAGTCCTAATGATACCCAAGAGGGTGGAGGGGTGTAAATTAGGTATTTATAAAGTTTAACAAATTTTTATATCCATAGTCAATTATCAAAAATCAATATATATAAGAATAAGGGGAATTACTTAATATAAATTAATCAAAAACTTGAACAATAATTTATTGAGGATAGGGAAGAAAGAATGTGAACCAATTTGTAGTGGTTTAGTAAACAACTCTTACCTACATCTACTTCTATGAGTCTTTTTGGAATTCCACTATAATTCTTCTTTTAAGGCTAAGAATAACTTTTGTACAATCGTTTTTGGCAAAGAGGAACCCTTTTACAATCTTCTTCTAAGGTAAAGAGGAACCTCACTCTCATTTAGATATATAATGCTTTAACCAAATAACAATTCAAAATACCTCATTTTATCACTTGATAACTCCAAAAAGGCTTACACCCACAAATATGAGATGATGATGCTCAAATGATTGGAAAACACTTTAAAAAGTTTGTAAAAGACTCCCAAATGATTATTTTTTGCTAAAACTAATGAGAAAATATGTATCTTTAGAGTTTTAGGACCTTTACTAGTCAATGGAGGCAAAAACTAGCCATTACAACTAGTTACAGATAACATTAGTTGGTTAGTATGACATACTGGTTGACTAGTGTGCATTAAATGCATAAATTCACTAGCCATTAAAACACCGATAGTTGTGTATTAGTATGTGTTTTTCTAAGTATTTGGCACGTGTTTCTTGCGGAATAGGTTATTATTGTTGTGTTTTAGGACTTATTTTGTATGTTTTTGTTTAGTTTGATCTTCATGTTTATTCTTTTATGTTTGATGTTAATTTAGGGTACGAATTGATCATTTTGATGTAGGAATGGAGGGTGGCCACCTTTGTGATTGAGCTAGGAACTAAGAGAGGAGAAGAGAAGTGAGGAGTTGTAAGACAAGAACCCAAGATCGTGGGATTCATCCTAATTCCCACGATCGTGGGATCCCTAACCCGAAGAGACACACAAGTTTCACTTATTTTTAGGTTTTTGTGACTATATAAGGGCACAAATCCCTAAGGTCAAAGGGGCTCGTGAGAACTTGCCGCATTGAGCTAAAAAATTATTTAGAGCCTAGAGAGAGGTAGAGAATTAATAATTCCATTCCAAATTGGGTAAAGAGTACACCAACTCCAGATTTTTCAGGTTTGGGCAAGGAAGAGGAGGAGCCTGTTTCATCTAGTTCTTATTTTGTTTTTTTTCTCTTCTAGCATCTTTATTATAGATTTTCTGGTTGTTAGGGATGTTAATGACATTATGAGTGGTTGAGTTATTTGTAGAGTTTACCTTTGAACTACTTATTGAACTCCTACTTTGTTGATTTAAATGAATGATGCTTTTGATTAATATTGAGCTTTTACCTTGCAATATATTGAGAACTTGAGTTGGGTAAATTATGTAGGGTTGTACAACGAGAATTGGCACTCTATAGACCTACATTCATCAAGTTAATTGATTAGCTAGAGAGAGATCTTAGCTAATTAGTTGATGACCCATAGGATAACTTCATAACTAGTTGAATTGGCAGATTGATTTTGTATATTGAGAGATTGCTTAATCATTTCTATTTAATTTGGCTAGGCATAATTAATTACACCTTGAGAGAGGGTAGTTAATACATTAGGACATTTTAGGTGAGGCGTAAGTCAATTAACAAGGTAGGAGGGAGATAAGAAAGGAAAAAAGTGATCTCTAATTGTTAAATCTTGAATTCTAAGTTTCTGCACTTTTGCTTTATCATTTGTTCATTATTAGTTGTTGGATTTAGTTTAATTTTTCAGCTTATATCCATTAAAATTGGTTCTCACATGAAGCAGTCTGAATTAAGTGGCATCTAAACACAATTTCTGAGGGATCGATATCTATTCTTTATTACAAGTTACATCTCGTATACTTGCAATTTTGAGTGTAAAACTAGTGAATTGGTTTTGCAATTAACAAGTTTTTAGTAGTGTTGTCGGGGATTGTTTATTTAGTATACTTTTTAGTTTGGGTAACTTTGATTTGAAAGTGTTTGATATTTTTCCTTGTGTTTTTGCAAGTGCATGAACACAAGGAGCACACAAAGATCTACTGAGTTTAGTGACAAAGAATTATCAGATATCACAAGGTACAAACGAGAGTTAAGGAGAGTAAAGCGCCAAGAAAATCTTCAAACAAATATGGTGGAAGAAGGAGAACAAGGAGGGGCTGAGAGAACATTGATGGATTTTATGAGGCCTATACTTAGTCCACAAGGAGTTGTAAGGCTTGTAGTCACAACAAACAATTTTGAAATCAAGTCGACACTCCTGAACGTACCCCATAACAGTGTTCAATTCTATAGGTTATCAACTAAAGATCCCAATGCCCACCTAGAAAATTTTTTAGAGATATACGACACTTTTAGATTCCAAGGGATATCTGATGATGCTGTGAGGCTTAGATTATTCCAATCACTTTGAGAGATCGAGCCAAGGTATGGTACAACTCACTTAGTGCATATGAGATTACTACATGGGAGAAAGTAGCCCAAGCCTTCCTTGCCAAGTATTTCCCATTGATAAAGACTACACGGATCATCAAGGAAATTTCAAACTTTTAACAACTTGATGAGGAGTCGTTATTTGAAGCTTAAGAGAGGTTTAAAGAGTTGCAAAGAAGCTGCCCACACCACAACCTTCCAAGGGAGTTCTTACTACAGACATTCTATAACGGTGTGAATCAGACTATAAAAGGGACAGCTGTTGGAGGGTCGTTGATGATGAAAACCATTAAGTTAACTAATAATCTTTTAGAGGAGTTGGCAAGAAATAGTTGCATATGGTCTAATGAAAGGAGTAGGCAAGGCACAAAGGACTAAAAAGGCATGATTCCAATTGATTATGTCCCAGCCTTGCAAGCTCAGACTATCGCCCTCACCAAGCAGTTGAACAATATGTAAGGAGCTTCTTCATCCACAACCAAAGCCATACAGGTCCACTGTAAGTTATATGGGTAGGACAACCATTGCACAACATAATACTGCTTGTTAGGAGCTAGTAGCATAGAACAGGTAAATTACTTGGGCCAACCACAGCGAGATAATAATCCATACTCTAACACTTATAATCTGAGTTGGAAAAACCTGCCAAATTTTTGTTGGAGTAGTAATAATACAAGTGGCCAAGCAAAATTGCAAAGATTGCCCGTATTTCAACAAGACCGTCTTGGGTCTTTGGAGAGCAGAATGGACAAGTTAATCAACAAATTAGGGTCTAAATTATCAAGCCAAAAGGAAAGTTAAAGAAGGCAGGAAGAGAATCAAAAATGGGTGTTCACAAGCCAAGATACCAAATTTGACCAAATCTTAAAGATCCATGCTTCTTCCATCCACAAATTGGAGGTTCAGTTAGGTTAACTTGCTACTGCTTTGTCTTCTAGAAATGTATGTAGCCTACCAAGCAATGTTGAAGCCAACCCAAAGGAACAACTTAAGGTAATCACACTTCGAAGTGGCAAGAAATTGGAAGAGCCAGGTGTGCAAAAGGAGAGTCAAACAAAGGAGAAAGGTAAGGAGATAGAAGAAGAGAAAGTAGAAGAGACGTCATATGTACTACCACCACCCTATAAGCCTAAACTCCCGTATCCACAAAGGGTGAGAGAACATTAGGTAAACAATCAGTTTTCCAAGTTTCTGGAGAAACTGAAGAAGCTTCAAATTAACTTATCATTGGTGGAAGCCTTGGAGTGCATGCCCAAGTATGTGAAGTTTCTGAAGGACATACCCACACATAAACACACTTGGGAGGACAATCAGACTGTAACCTTGACAGAGAATTGTAGTTCGATCATATCAAGCACAATGCCTTCAAAACTATAATATCTAGGAAGTTTTATTATTCCATGTTTTGTTGGTGATTTTGAATTTTCTAAATGCTTATGTGATTTAGGTGCAAGTATTAACTTGATGCCTTTTTCTATTTTCAGGAAATTATGATTAGGAGAGGTCAAGCCAACATCTATGCTCATTCAGCTTGCAGATCAATCCATTAAGAGGCCATTTAGAGTTATAGAAGATGTGTTGGTAAAAGTGAATAAATTTATCATTCCTGTTGATTTTATTGTGTTGGATTTTGAAGCCGATAGAAATTTTCCATTGATTTTGGCTAGGCCCTTTATGAATACTGGTAGGGCATTAGTTGATGTGTATGAAAGAAAACATGTTTTGAGAATTGGTGATGAGCAGGTTGAATTTAACATGTCTAAATCTTTGAAGAAACTGATGGATGGTATTGCATGTATAAAAATTGATGTTGTGGATGAGTTTATAAAGGAGGTTGAAGAGGAAGTTGATGAAGTTATTAAAGTGCACAGGGATCAGAGTGTGAGAGAAGACGAATTATGTGAGGAAGTTGAGCTAGAGAAGTTAGAAAGAACAAATACACCCAATCCACCTTCCATTATTAAGCCCCCCACTTTAGAGTTTAAACCCTTACCTTCTCACTTGAGATACACCTTTTTAGGTAAGAACCATACCCTACCCATCATTATCTCCAACTAATTGGATTGTATGCAAGAAGAGAAAATGGTGGAGACCGTTAAGAAGAGGATGAGAGCCACGGGGTGGCAAATTTATGATTTTAGGGGGATTAGCCCCCATGTAGTGATGCATAGGATTAACTTAGAAGAAGGATGTAAAACAGTAAGGGAGAGATAAAGAAGGTTAAATCCAAACATGTAAGAGGCTATGAAGGAGGTAGTGAAGTTTTTAGATGCGAGAATTATTTACCCATTTCAGATAGTGAGTGAGTGAGTCCAGTGTAGTGTGTGCCCAAGAAGGGTGCCTGACAGTGATGTAGAATGAACATGGTGAAAAGATTTCTACTAGGACCATCACAGGTTGGCGATTGTATATTGATTATAGGAAACTCAATTTAGCCACTAAGAAAGACCAATTCCCTTTACCTTTTGTTGACCAAATGATTGAGAGGGTGGATGGTCATTCTTTTTACTATTTTATTGATGGATATTCAGGATAAAATTAAGTGTTTATATACCCAGAAGACGAAGAGAAGGCCACTTTCACTTGTCCTTATGGGAGTTTCGCTTATAAGAGGATGCCCTTTGGTTTATACAATGCACCTGCCACATTCCAAAGGTGTATGATGGCCATATTTATGGACATAAATGAGAACTTCATGGAGGTATTTATGGATGACTTCTCTGTCTTTGGAGATTCTTTTGATCATTGCTTGTTTAATTGAGACAGAGTGCTTTAAAAATGTGAGGAGTCTTATCTAGTCTTGAACTGGGAGAAGTGTCATTTCATGGTCCAAGAGGGAATTGTATTGGGCCATAAGATCTTATGCAAGGGGATTGAAGTGGATCGAGCTAAGACCGAAGTGATTGAAAAGCTACCACATCCCACCAACATCAAGGGCATCTGAGCCTTCCTTGATTTTGCAGGGTTCTATAGACGGTTCATCAAGGATTTCTCTCTTATCGCTAGACCCTTAACACATTTATTAGTTAAAGATATGTCTTTTTTGTTTGATGATGCTTGTTTGGATACTTTTAACAGGTTGAAGAAGGAACTTACAATAGCACTCATTCTAACATCGCCAAATTGGTCTCTTCCCTTCGAGATCATGTGTGATGCAAGCGATTACACTATTGGTTGTGTCCTTGGCCAGTGAAAGGAAGAGAGGCTGCATGCCATTTACTACGCAAGCAAGACCTTGACGAGAGCACAACTAAATTACACAACTATAGAAAGGAGTTGCTTACAGTGGTATTTATATGTGAGAAATTTTGTTCTTATCTTTTAGGCTCAAAAGTTATTGTTTTTACAGACCATGTAGGGTTACGTTATCTTTTTTCCAAGAAGGATGCCAAGGTTAGGCCTATTCAGTAGGTGCTTCTGCTCCAAGAATTCAACATTGAGATTAAAGACAAGAAGGGAGCACAAAATGTTATAGTGAACCACCTATCATGACTTGAAGGAGGCACTGTAAAGAAGAAGAGGAAATTGAGGATAGCTTTCCTTATGAGGTTTTAATGATGGTAGAAAATCCTTTTCGTCCTTAGTTTGCTAATATTGTGAACTACCTCTTAGGTGGTATTCTTCCTTCTGATCTCTCATATCAACAAAAGTGGCGTTTCTTATTCTAGTGTTCTCGCTATATTTGGGATGAACTTGTATTATATAAAAATTTGTGCTGACAGTGTGACTCGCAGGTGTGTCCTTAAAGATGAAAAGCCTGACGTTTTGATTCAATGTCATAGTTCAGTGTATGCAGGACATTATAGAGTGAACAAGAAGGTGGCTCGTATCTTGGAATGTGGGTTTTATTGGCCAAGTTTGTTTAAGGATGCCCCAAACTTTGTGCTACAGTGTGTTAGATGCCAGAGAGTGGGCAACATATCAAATCGGGATGAGATGCCACTTTCGAATATCATGGAAGTGGAAATATTTGATGTGTGGGGCTTGGATTTTATGGGACCATTCCCATCCTTCCTAGGTAACACATACATACTGGATGGAGTTGATTATGTTTCGAAATGGGTTGAAGCTAGTCCAACCAATGATGGCAAGGTGGTGCAAAGATTTATGAAGAGGATTTTCACTAGATTTGGAGTGCTAGAGGGATAATCAGTGATGGAGGGAGATTTTCACTAGATTTGGAGTGCTAGAGCGATAATCAGTGATGGAGTGAGTCATTTTTGCAACAAACCCTTTGAAGCTCTATTGAAAAGACATAATGTACATCATCGAGTGGCAACTCCTTACTATCCATAAACGAGTGGCCAAGTGGAAGTGGTGAACAGACAATTAAAGAAGATTTTGGAGAAGGTAGTGAGCACTTCAAGGAAAGATTAAGCTTTGAAGTTAGATGATACACTTTAGGCAGGACAGCCTTCAAGACACCCATAGGTACTACTCTATATAAACTTGTGTATGGCAAGACTTGCCATTTATCTTTAGAGTTGGAGCATAGAGCCTATTGGCCAATTTGAAAGTTGAATATGGATTGGAAGCTTGCGGGTGAGAAAAGATTGTTACAACTTTATGAATTGGAAGAGTTAAGATTTGAAGCTTATAAAAATGCTAAGTTGTACAAAAAAAGAGCAAAAAAGTGGCATAATGCTCACATTAAAAAGAAGGAGTTTAAAAGTGGGGACTTGGTGCTTTTGTCATGACTTTGGTTATTTCCCGAAAAGCTCAATTCAAGACAGAGTGGACCTTTCAAAATCCTTCAAGTATTTCCCCATAGAGCTTTGGAGTTGAAAATGACAAGGGTGAAGCATTTAAGGTCAGTGGGCATAGATGCAAGCCATACTATGGAGAGACATACTCACAAGAAAGAGAAGTCATCTCTTTCCTTTCTTTTACTCTTTCGTGAATGCATGTAGAATGGTCAAGCTAATGACCTTAACTTAGCATGTTTACCTTTCTTTTGCTTGTCTTTGTTACTTCTTTATTTGATTTGTTTAGTTTTGATTATTTTTGGTTTAATTTTGATATGATTTCTTGGTGTTTACTTAGGTTTTGTTTAAGTTTTAACGTGTTTTCTCTTCAAATTTCTTATTGGTTGGGTGTTTTTAATGTGTTTGTAGGTTGCTTAAATGTTAGGAATGCATACTAAGCTTGGAAGAAGGCTAAAAAGTTGGAAAATCAAGATTAGGTATATGTACAGTGCTCATGATCTTGGGAATGGGTTTGTTTCCCACGAATGTGGGAACGGTTTTCAGAAAGTTTCTGGAGCCTTAAACCATGATCCTAGGAAGCATAGGTGTAACATCTTGTTTTCTAATGCTAAAGGTTAAAACCCTAAAATATTCTACATGAGTGATATGTGTTTAAATGTTGTTCTATTTTATCTTCTACACTTAGTGACTAATGCCTTAGAAATGCTTAGGATACTCATTTTAACTCTTTTTTGATCTCATGTACATTTCGAAAGTAAAAGAGCTAAAGTGACCAAAAAGCATATCCATTGAAGCTATCTTCTCTACTTCCATACACTATTGATTCATGAAACATGAAGAAAATGCTGTCAACATGACTCACTACCATCTAGAAAATTTCATAGACATGCAAAGTGAGTAAATATTGTTACAAAGCAACTCATTCACGTTGAACTATGCAAGCTATCCCATGCAACATTATTAACTCAGGTGAGACACTACACATACTTGCTTCCATTCCATTTTTAAGCTAGCATTTAAGGTATAAAGAAGACATGTTATGTGAGATAAAAGGCGGCTGGAAATATGAACCGAAAAGACAAAAGGGGGGGCTAGAAATGTGAGCCGAAAGAGACAAAAAATGAGGGCCGGATGCATCACAAGACAGTTGTCCATTTTGTCACATTTTAACTAACATTCCAAATAAAAAAACATGTTTTTTTTGGGAGAGCTGGAGAGGAGATCAAGTTACACCTATCCATTATGATTCGAATGGGAACCTAGCTACAAAATAATAAAAGAAAGAGGGCTGAGGGGATTAGTCGGCTGGAGGAGAGCTGAAGGGAAAATTAAATAACTTACAGCTGAAAGAAGGGAAGGTAGAGCTAGATCATCTATTCGGGTAAGCTATCTCTCCATGCTTTGAAGCTAGTTTTTATCATAAAAAGAGAGTGGAAAGGTTGCTGCATTTTGAAGAACAAAATGAGGAATGTGGGGGCTGAATGTGAGAACCAAAGCTCCCATGTTTGTTGGTTAAGAAAATGTGAAAGTTGGAGTGCTTCACTAAAGCTGGTTTCAACATAGCTGAAGAAAGAAGAGAAAAGAAACAAAGATGGGCGTGAAATAGAGAGCTGGAAATAACGTGGGAGATAAAAAAGAAAGCAAAAAAGTGCGTGAAAAAAATAAGGAAAAAACCAAGAGTTTCATGAGAGTTACATGAGAATTGCGTGAAGAAGAGAAGACAAAGCTTGCGACAGAGAAGGAGATGCATGAATAGTGACCAAAAATACTAACATTAAATTGTCCCATCAAGCTACAGTGACCAAGGAGGGGCAATAAAAACAAAAGAAAGGTGGCTATAGCTAAAATAGAAAGGCTTGTGGAAGGAATTCGATGATCAATCTTTCTTCAAATTCTTTCACATAAATGGAGGCTACTAAAGTTAATTGTTGAAGTTTGAGGTTGGAGATGAAAGGCTATCACTTTAAGGTTGTAATTTCTTTTTAGATTGTTGTGTTGTTGGTGTTGATTGAATTAGGTTTTTAGATGAATAATCTTAATATGTTATTTTGATTGTTTTATTTATAGCCTACTGCTAAAACATTGAATGTAATCTGTAATCGTTACTTTTGATGTTTGTGAGTAGCATCTAATGATCATTAATCGTTAAGAACAAAATAACTTAGGTTAGATAACCCAAACGTGTCAGGTTACTACCTATATTGATCGTTTTCTAATTCATAATGCGACTGCCAAATTGAATATAGAGATTGTATCCTAGGTTATTTGGTAGTTAGATTTAATTAATGATCGTATCTTGATTAAACATGACCTAAGGGAAAACCGAGATTAGTAGAGTGTTCTATTAGTCTCAGATTAATAGTCCAAAGAGAGTTGTAAAGATGTTAGGATGATGGAATATGCTTGATTGTGTTTAGGCTGAGATTGACACTAGAACTGGACCTTAATTTTATTCAACACTTTTCTAGTTTTCGATCACTTGTTTTAATTTGTTTTGATAGTTTACTTTTTCTTTAATTTCTAAATTGTTTAAAAATCCAAAATCCCCCTTTTTATGTTTTGCTTGCATCAATTAATTTCATTACAAAAATTAACTGAACATTCCTTGTGAATTCGATCCTGACTCACCATAACTATAAATTTTAGTGTGCAGAGTCAGGTAAATTTTACAGTGCACTCAACACGCGCTGTTAATGAGAGATATTATTAAGAAGTTAGAAAGTGCATTTCATGCTCATGCATAATATAACATATACTCACACATGTGAATATTTATTTTTGCATATGTTAGAATGATTGTGCCTGCATTCATCGACATTTTTTGGGTATAATTGATTTTTATATGATTATAATGTGAATTGTGGATTAATTGTCTTAAAAATTGATTTGATTAGTATAAGTATTGATTTAAAATTTTTGGTGAAATTTAGGAAATTTCTGAAATTGTGGGTATTTTTGGATTAGGAAAAATGCCAAGTGACAGGATAATTGGCAAATAGTAGTAGAAATAAGTGATGGATGACAGTGGAAATAATTGGCAAATGACATTAGGATTTATTGATAATCGACAATAAAAATTGGGAGACAATTGAATTAAAAATTGGAGATAAAATGGACTAGTTAATAAAGAGGACCAAGTAAAACCTATAGAAAATGGTTGACACTTGCCAAACCATGTCTTCACCCACGATTCTTTTAACTTCAAAGACCGTTTAATTGTTTTGTATCTTGCTTTCTTCTTCTCTTCGTATTCTTCTTCATCTCCTTCATTCTTCTTCTTCTCCATTCATGATAACCATCTTATCTTTAGCAACATTGAAGCTTTATCTCATCTTTCACTTGCTACTCCCATCTTGTTGTCTTCTTCATTTGCCACAAGAAAACCTAACCTATTCCACCTTTAAGATGATGATCATGTGACATGAGGATTTAAGGCTTCTTGGTGATTTTGAGGAAGCTTAAGTGTAAATCAAGTAAGTAGCTTGTTAATTTTCATGGGTAGTTGTAAATGAAACATTTATGATGAGTAATTTGAGATTGATGATTTGATCATGAAATTTTATTTGTGCTTTAATGTGGGTGTATTAATAAAGAGATTATGTTCTAAATTTTAGTGTGTACATGTTGTCTATGAGTTGCTTAATAAAAAGCATTTATGATGATAGATTAAGAGATGAATGATTATGAAAAGGAAGTTGAAATATGATGATGATGATGATGCATGGATGAAGAAGTAAAGAGGGTTATATCTTGCTTTTATGTTATGATGAGTGATAATTTATTAGTTATGCTATAGGAGATTTTGAAATGATTAAAAATGAAAATGGTCTTGAAAGCGTGTTGAAAGTTGAAAAATGAAGAGATGAGGTCAGATTCCATTTGTAGTGTGATAATAAAAGTAAGGAATTAATGAATGAATTTATGTGTTGTGTTCTTGTGTTGAGACTATGAGAAATTTTGAATATAGGCTACATTGTGGATGAATTAGAATGAGAACTTAAGGTGCAAGAAGGGTGTTGGAGTAATATTCTTGAAATGAGAATTAGGTATAAAAAATGAAAGATGGTAAAAGAGCTAAATGGGTGTTGAAACATTGATGAATATAAGGACATATTGATGTCCTATTTTTGTGGTTATGACTAATGACCTTATGTGACTTGTTTTGTGAATGTTTTACATTGGTAATTGCAGTAGAAATGAAGAGGTTATGAATTAGAAATGATGAGTTTTGAAAATGAATTGTTTGATGGATTATGAATGAGATATATTATGGAAAGAGATAAGATTTCAAATAAGTAGAGGTTCGAGAGTTTAATGCAATCAATGTGGTAGTTAAATTAGTATGAATGATATTGTAATAGAAGAGGAGAATTCTAGAAAATTTGGAGCGAAATTGATTTTAGGATATGTGTTAAATTCTTGTGGATGAAGGAAGAAAATACAGGGCACATTCGTGGTCCTCACCCCACGATCGTGACTTGACAAAAATAAGTTTCTATCATGTTTGTGGCCCTTATCCCACGATCGTCGCCTGGCCAAAAAATATTTTTGTCATGATTGTGGCAGGACCACCACGATCATAGCCAGTCCTAGAAGTTTCTATCATAATCGTGGTAGGGACCACAAATGTGGGTAGACCTATGGAGAAAAAGGGTTATCTTTTGAGTGATATTTGAATCCATTAATGTTATGGTCCTTCCATATGATGTATTTAGGCTTGAATGAGATCTTCAATGAACCTAGTTGATGATGAATGAGGTGATTAAAGTGAGTAAAGTGTATTAGGTATTAAAGAATGATTGAAAGATGATACAAATTGATTATGCGATGTGTATTATAGAAATATACCTGGGATTGTCATTGAACATGCATTATACATAACATATATACATGTGTATATGATTGAGTATTCATGTGAATGTGTAAATTAGTGATGTGTAAATGTGTATGTTTGCATGATATAAAAGAGTAATTAGAGTGACCACATCTAGACATTGCTGAGATGTCGAGGCAATAATCTATCTGGAGCAAACTGTGAGTAAACTAGATGGTCTCACATTATTAACTGTTTATTTTAAATTCTGTATTGAATTATTATGATAACTGTAAATGTGTTAATTCTGGACATTAAATACTCGAGGCGTTTGATGTATGTAAAATATATTGGAAGTGCTCTTTGAATGTAAATTTGACTGAATAAGTGATTCTCAACTTAAATGTTGATTGTTAGACCAAGGTCCGATGATAAATGTGAATGAGTTTATGATAGTGAATATGAATGTGTAAGATTGAGCACAACTGAATGACTGAATACATGTGATGTATTTCATTATATGAATGCATGATAACATAAAGGCAGTTGTGACCAGAGTCGTCAGTGAAAAAAAGCTTAAAGCTCAAAATGTGATAAGAGCCTCTGGCTCACTATATATAATGAACCATGTATCCCCAACAAATAAGGGATAGTTATTAATGAGCCCAGTATCCACAATAGATACGGGACAATGAAAAAGGCACTCAGTCACAATAACGTAATAATTGAATGTGAGTCTTATGAGCATTGCATATACATTTGATATGTATGTTTTGAATGATTGCAATGTATTGTTGAATTGTGTTGAATGAGAAATGTGAAAATTGTGAATAAAGTGTTTTGAGATGCTACTTGATAATAAATGAAATAATGTGTACTATGCAATTATATGAGTTGTTGTGTTATGTGATATGAGTAAACCATCGAGGATGATTATCTTACTGAGTTTGCAAAACTCACTAAAATTGTAATGTTGACTTTTCAAATAAGAGAGAGGCGACTTAGGTACTAAGACATTCTAGAAGAAGCTTAGTACTACTTTTAGGATAGAAGAAATGACTCAAAGGTTGGGCAGTTGGACTGAAGGATTTAGATAAAATTTTTGTTTAATTCCTCATATATGTAGCATATTTTGTACACAGAGCTCTAGACTCTGATAAGTCTTTGACATTGTACATATATGGATGATGTTATAATGATACAATGTACATTTTGTTTATGAAATGAAATGAGAAATTGATCTGTAGTCATTTTGTTATTTGTGTTTCTAAATTATGATGCCATGAGATAAGTGACAGTGATATAATTAGGACACCGCTTCTATTGGATAATTGGAACATTTGATAGATGTACGGGTATATGTCAGGTGGGAGTGGGGTGCTATAATAGGGATTCCCACGATCGTGGGATCCCCAGTCGAAGGATTTTTAAAAAGTCCCTCCTTATTTCTTCTTTCTTCATCTTCTCACATTCTCTCACTTTAAAACCGACACCCACTCACCCAAACCTCACAAATCCTTCATCTTTCTCCCAAATCTTGGTATTTTCTCCTCTTTTTCCATCACTATTCACTCCCTTAACACTTACTTCACATTACCCACTCAAAAAATTCAAGGATTTAGTAAGTTTTTCTCTCTTTCTCTCTCTAAAACGTGCTAACCTCTCTTTTGACTCTTTTTGCAGGTTTTTCCTCCTTAAATGGCTCCAAAGAAGCTTGTAGTCCATGAACCAACTGACCAACTATGCCTTAAAGTCTCTAGAGAAGGTAAACGTGATATGGCGGCCACTTTTCGCACCCCATTTCCTATTTTTCAGAAGAAAAAGGTATGAGATTTCGGGACTTTAAGGATAGAGAGTTATTGCCTCCTAGATACTTTGGTTTTAACCTGTTAAAAACTCTAGGACTAAGGCGTAACATTGAACGATTGGCTTTAAATATTGGTTGGGGTTTTTCAATTCATTGTAATGTATCGATATATCTCATGGTGACTATAGAATTTGTCACCATTATGCACTACAATACTAAAATGGATACATTCTGGTTTAGGATAGGTGGCCATGCATATAAGCTAAATTATACTATCATTCGTGTGCTCTTTGAATTGTCTAACACCAAAGTTTGGATGACCATGATGATTTTTATGTGGATGATTATTGGAAGATCCTTACGGGCAAAAACACTTTTAACTTTAGGAATGCACCCAATACTTTGATTTGTAGCACCGATCACTTACTTCTTTACAAGTTTATGTGCCTAATTGTTTTTAACAAAACTGAAAGTAACAAGTATTCGGCTAAGGAACTTTTCTTTCTTTGGTGCATGGATCGTAAAATTAAAATGAATACCCCTTATCGTATTTTTCAATCTATTATGGGTTGCATTACTAAGAAAAGCTCATATTTTGGCATGACTTACATTGTTGCTGCTTTGGCTTTGAATTACAATCTTGATATGGATAGTAAGGGCATAGCTAGACCTAATAAGTTGGATGTATCTTAGTTAAGATGCTCTAAAATTTTGGAGCCCATTCTATATAGTTCCGAAATCCTTAGACGCACACTGCTGTTAAGAATTGGAAGGGCAAGGATGCAATCACTTCTCAACTATCCTCCTCTCAGGCACCCACGGAGCTCCAAGAAGAAGTAGTTGAAGAAGAACCAACTGTAGCAGCAGATGTCGATAAGTTCTGGCAAATCCTCAATCAGATGGCTAAAAACCATCAATAAATGGCACTACAAATTAATGAGCTCAACACCTAAATGAGACAAGTGTATAAAGAGAAGCAGTACATTAAAAAGAAATTCCTCAAGTTCATCTAGATGAAGAACATTAAAGTCCCTTCTCCTATGCCTTTGCCACCACAATCTCTACGAAGCTTTCTTAACCTTTACTTTTTACGTTGTTTTATTTACCTTGTTAGTTGTTTTACTTGCTTGTTTGTTTGATGTTGTGTTTTGTGGTTTGTGTTTTAGTTTCCTTTTATGGTTGCCTTATCACATTGAGGACAATGTGTTGTCTAAGTGTGGGGAGGTGAAATTTTCTTTGTCAATTGCATTGTTTTAGTTTGTCTTAGTCATTGTTTGCATTTTGTTAATTAGGATGCATATTTTAGCCATATCAAGTTGTTGTTTTCTGTTGTTTTGTTTCAAGTTGTTGTTTTCTGTTGTTTTGTGTTAGTAATGAAACCACAGTTGAATCATTTTGATTTGTTTTGCCATGAGATTATGTCATGCTAGTTGGAATGAGATTGAATGCATGCTTGATCTCGGATTAGGCTACTTGAGTAGAGAGTGAACCATGTTGAGTGATGAAAAGTAGTTGGCTGCATAAGTTTACTCAGAATTTGACATTTGATCAATAAGGTAGTGTAGAGATGCATAATGAATTTTCATTTAAG
>JANIIA010471702.1:0-17558 GCA_027478495.1 Erythroxylum alaternifolium | reverse complement strand
CTACAAAAATACAATGCAATCTGCACCTATCAAAAGTGCCTTGGTATGCTAACTATGTGAATTATCTTGCTTATGGAATTTTAAGAGCTAATATGACTTTTCAGAAAAGGAAAAGATTCCTTCACCTAATTAGGTACTAATTTTGGGGTCATCCACACCTCTACTGGACTTGCAAGGATGAAATTATTCTGAACTGAGTTCCAGAGGAAGAGTGTCTTAACCTTTGGTTATGAACTCCACTATGGAGGCCAATTTGGAGGGCAAAAAACTACTTCTAAAGTTCTTCAAATTGGTTTGTATTGGCCCAGTTTGTTTAAGGATGCTCATTTCTTTTTCTTAAAATGTAATAAATGTCAACAAACTGGAAATATAAGTAGAAGAAATGAAATGCCCCTAACTAACCAATTGACTGTTGAATTATTTGATGTTTAGGATATGAATTTTATGGGCACGTTCCCTAAATCTTTCGAATTTGAATATATACTTATTGCAGTCGATTACTTTTCTAAATGGGTAAAAGCAATACCCACTTGAGCTAATGATGTTGGTTTTGTTATTAAATTTGTTAAGGAAAAAAATTTTAATAGGTTAGGAATTCTACGAGAAATTATTAGCGATAAAGTAAGCCATTTTTGCAATAAGTTTTTTTGAAAAGCTTATGAAGAAATATGCAATCACCCACAAGGTAGCGACCCTATACCATCCACAAACATCCGACCATGTGGAAACAAGTAACAAACAAATTATAGGAATTTTAAAGACTGTGCCCCCATCAAGGAAGGCTTGGTCAATAATGTTAAATGATGCACTATAGGCATATCCAACAACTTTCAAAATTGTCTTAGGAAGAGCCCTTATAAGCTAGTTTTTGGGAAGGCTTGCCATTTTCCCGTAGAGGTTGAGTATAGGGCACTGTGGGCAATCAAGACAATGAACATAAACCTAGATGATGGAGGAAGGGATTGCTTGCTTCAAATCTCTGAATTGGATGAGCTTCAGAATGAGGCTTATGAGAATTCAAGAATCTACAAGGAATAGACAAAACGCCTTCATGATAAGAGACTTTTTGGTAGGTGTTTAATACCTATAATGAAATTTCTATTACATAATTATCATTTGCATTTGTTTATAGGAAAATTGAAATCCAGATGGAACGGGCCATTCAAAGTGATAAAGGTTTTTCTATATGGAGTCGTGGAACTAGAAAATTGGAGAACAAAGGAATTCTCCAAAGTAAATGAACACCGAGTGAAACCATATTGGGAAGGAGCAACTGAGAAGAAAACGGAAGAATCAATCACTTTGAACGATGCACCTAGAACATGACTATTGAGGCATCTAGCTATAAGACATTAAAGAATCGGTAAATGGGAGGCAACCTATATAATTTCTTTTCAATTATTTGTTATTCCTTTTTTATGACTCTTTACTTAAGTTCTTTATTTCTAATTTTTTTAAGAAATATCATCAGAAGTCATGCCTGGGCTCACATGCGTGACTTTAAATTAAAAATTATGTTACGCCTATGCAACATAGCTCACGAGTGTGACTGTAAAAGTCACACAGTGAGACAATACTTACAGGCGAGTGTGATTGTAAAACTCACACAAGTGAGACATTACTCACGAGCGTGACTCATGCAGTCACGAGTATGACTCATACGCATGACTCTTTAAATAAGTCACCAGGCCCTAATTTTCATTTCAATGTTTTATTTATTTTGTCTTCCTCACAATCGTCTCCATCCCAAGCAATGCCAATCCTCCATCAACCTCGCTACACCAACCTTGCCACATAAACCTCACAACTCCTCCTCGCAGCATAACCTAGTACCACCAACACTTCCCACCATAAGCACCACTAAACAAGTAGTAGCACACCGATATAATACCATCCATGCAAACAACTATTGGTCTAAGGATGAGACACCCGCAAGCTTCATATTCTTAACCACTCAACGACTAGATATCAAATTTAGGTATCCTGTGGTTACATTTTCAAACCAGAGAGCATAACCAATGGTAAAAAATTCTTAAGGACTGTCAAATTATTCATAATATAATTGTAGATTCTATAGCAATTCTTGAATTAGGAATAGTTAATAGAGTTTATGAATTGTTACGAAATCTAAGATGGGATAAATTTTTTGAATTCAAGAAAAATTTATACGTGGAATTGACCTTAGAATTTTTGACTACTTTAGAAGTAGCCAATGAAATTACTGCTAAGGATACCATTGGTAGTCTAAAATTTCAACTGATGAATACACATCATGTAATCACTTTAGATTTGCTAAATGTTATTTTTTGATTTCCAAATAATGACTTATGTGGTTATCATAAGGATTTTAGGGCTAGACAATTTTAGACCCAAGTAACAAATTTTAGAAAAATATTTTCTCAAAATCAGTCTAAATCATTTGCTTTAATGGACCTTGCCTTTCGCTATATCCATAGATTTTTAACTTTTACATTATTTGATAGAGGAAATAGAAATAGGTAAGTTTATAAAGCTAAATTATTTGTTTTGTGGAGTATGGTGTATGTTAAGCCTTTTAATGTAGGGATTTGGTTAAGTGCACATTTAATTAATGTGTCTAAGGTAAGTGTAGGAAAAATAGTAGTTAGAGCATTCGTGACTGAAATTGTGGAACATCTCGGCTTTCTAACTTAGAGAATGCCTATACAGCTAGTTTTAGGTAACTCGAGTCTCGACCTCAACTCTTTAGTGTCTATGAAAGTTGTCAAGTGGCAAAGTGATTGATATGTTCTTATTGATGATGACATAAAGGAATTTTCAACTAGCAAGCGAGCTTAAGTTGCGGAAGTTAAAGTTAAACAAGAAGATGATGCTCCACCACTCGGAGCAAGACATTAGAATGCTCCAATTGCTTTTGAGGATTATCAATCACTGGTAACTCAATTCAATGCATTCTAGGCCCAATTCACCGAGCATGTAAACCAATATAAAGAATTTGAAAGAAAATCAAATGAGAGGATACATAACATTGAGGCTATTATGGTAGAGATTAGGAATTTATGGCCAATTTGAATGCTTGCTTTAGAGAGCTGCCACCCCCACCTTAGTATTGTATTTCTATCCTTTTCCCTTTTATTTCTAATCAGTTTAATTTCTTGTAGCTTTAATTTTTGTTGTTGTGTGAATTGTTTTTCATCTTAAGTCCCTCTTCTATTTTCTTATCACATTAAGGATAATGTGATATTTAAGTTTGGGGGTAGTATTTTAATTATTTTAAAAAAATATGTATGTTGTGATTTTTTTTCCCATTTACTAGTTAGAGATCTATGATCATGCAGTAAACTTAATCGGGATTAGAAATCTATAACATAAGTGAATAAGTATACTTACATGCTTATGCTGATTGACTTGAATTTTGATTTAAAGGATATTAACTTGTTGTGATGGAAGAATGACAATTTCTTTGGCGAGATTTTAAACTTTTTTGAAATATTAAACACCAAATTCTAGTATTCTTTGTTGAGAGTGTTCTTTCATGATTAAGGAACTTTAGAACATGCTTGCTAATCTTGTTAATTGAAAGGAAAAGAATTGAGTGTTTTATGCTTCATTGATTTGTATTATTTTAAATGCTCAATTAGTTATATGGTTTTAATTTTTGATTTTCCTTTTTCTTACCCTTATTTGGACCCCATTAAAATGAAGATAAAGACCTTCAGATTGATGTTTGTGATTGATATGAGTGGTAAAGATTGGATTAGTAAGCAAGCCTATGATAAAAGCCTTACATGAAATGAATGATGAGTAAATATATCCTACCCTTAAATGCTTGAGAGGATGGAGAGTGGATTGAGTGTCTATCACACTTATTAATAGTTCTTTGAAATGAAGTACTTGTTAATTTTGCCTAAATATGTGGAGATTAGCTTATTCATGGAGTATTATAAGTTTCAAGTTCTCAGGTTGTGTTTATTGAAATGATTGTTGATTTCTTTGACTATTATTTAGAAAAATGTTATTTTACTTATTATTCTTTGTATAGTTTAGTTTTCTCAATTTTGCTTAGGGAGAAGCATAGTTTAATTGTGAGGGACTTGTTATGGCTAATTTTTATTGATTTTGTAAGCCTTTATATTTTGATTTTTGTTACAAACTCATGTGCTTTAATCCAAAGTTGAATGAATTGAGGATGTGTGGCGTATTTTGATAATGTTGCTAAAAAAACATCAAAGAAAATTGCATGAAAGAGGCATGATTAAAGAGTCATGCTTTTGACAAGTTTTTCCACACCCGTGATAAACCTTGTTATAGGTATGACAAGGTCTCTCACGTTGGTAACAAATTTGTCATGCCTATGAATATTCTCTTGCACTAAATTTAATGTCAAGTGTCATGCATGTAGGTTGATAGAGAATGAAAACAAAACCAAAACCTAAAATGTCTCTATAAACAGAAAAGTTTATAGAGAGAAAAAAAGGCCGAAATGAGGCAAAACATAAGCTAGAGATAGAAAAACCAGAGAGTAGTCGGCTGGTGAGAAAGAAGAGAAAATAATAGAGAGAGAAGGTAGAGCTAAAGCTACTGTAAGCATCCATTCTTCTAGCGACAGTGAGCAGAGGTAGTAGGTGAGAGTTGATGCTGGAGTGCTTGATATTGATAGGAGACCCACCGCTAACTTCCTCATCCAATAGTCCATTTGTTTTCTCATTTTATTTTATCTTTGCTACATTATTGAACTTGTTTTTTGAACCCATCTCCACTGTTAGTGCTTTGACAGTCCATTTTGGTTTATTTGCTCTATCTATGGGATTGAAGTACGTGAAGATGATGAACTATGTTTATTCCAAGATGGGATGATTACTTTTTCTTAAGAATTAGTGTAACTGATTTAATCAATTATGTGTAATGAAGGATATGTTTTATTGTCTTATTATTTGCTATAGTTTTTAAGCTTATTGGATGTAATAGTTAGCTAACCTTTGCATCATTTTGATAATAAACAAAGAATCAAGAGAAGAAGTTTAATATTAGAACAAGAAACTATAGACACTTAAGTTATGAATTTGAAATAAATTAACTTAAATAGGTAATTATTAGTTGGGTTTTCATAATTGATTTAGATAATAAACTTATCGAATACGAAAGTTAGATTTATTTACTATTTGAATTGATTTTATAATCCATTTGGGAATTTTAGCAAGGCAATTATCTAGTTAATTCCCATTAGTTATGTATAGGAGATTAAATCAGTGAAGTTAATTTCTCAATAGTTTCCTACCCCAATTAATTAAATCGTTCTTTGCTTCCAGTTAAATTGGTTTACGTTTCAGTTTAATTGCTTTATTTTCTTTAAAACCTTTTACTCAACAAATAGGGTTAGGGTGTTAAGGATTGCATTTATTTTTATTTTCAAGGTTAATTTAAGTGGATCAATTTCATATTTATGAGAGACTACCCTTGGTATTCAACAACAATTACCTCGTATACTTGTAGGTAGGATAGCCTAGGTTTTTAAAACTTATTTAAAGGGTAAAAGAAACTGATTTAGAATGCATATAATTAAGTACATAGGCTGCAGTCAGTAATGCATGTTGCCAATAGGAAACAGACAATTGACTTAACCATATCAAGTAAAGTGTGATTCCTTTTTTTTTATACAACATTTTGTTATGGAGTTTGTGGAATCGTTAATTGCCTGATAATTCCTTTTCTTTCATATAACCTTTAAAATTGATCAGATAGTACTAGCGGCCTCAGTCAGTTCTTAAACTTTCAATTTTTCTATCTAATTGATTCTCAACCTCATCAATATGTTTCCTAAAGCAATCCAATGCTTCAAATTTGTGGGAGATTAAATAAACAGGACCACAATGTATATAATCATCTATAAATGTCATAAAATAAGAATTACCATGCCTTTCCATCACATTTAATGGTCCAAAAATGTTAGAATGGATTAATTGTAAAGGAAATTTTACGCAAAAGGTTTTCTAGTTAACTTTCATGCTAAATAATGTTCATTCGTAGGCAAGACTATTTTAGTAAATGGGCCTAGAAGACCTTCTCTAGCTAGCCTTTTCATTCTGTCTTGCCCATTATGGCACAATCTATTGTGCTATTTTCATGAATCATTATTTCTATTGTCAATATAAGTAAATAGTGAAAATAAATTATTATGAATATTGGAATTATTAATAATACCTAAAACCATAAAACGATACATAGCAAAACCAAATCCATAATAAATTGTTCCAAATAAAACATCCAAACAATTATTCTCAAGCATCATATGAAAACTAAGCTTAAACAAAGTAAGAACAGAAAGTAAATTTTGTTGAATATCCAAAGCATAAAGTACGTCGCGGAGATGCAATGGGCAACCATTTCGCATATCCAGCTTATAAGAGTTGATTCCATTCACATCAGCACTAGAAATATTCCCTATATATCCTTTAATGCTACTAACTAGAATTCGACGATAATCAAAGAACCCTACACATTCCTTCGTGATGTGGTCAATTGCACCTAAGTCTACAATCCATGCATAGAGATATTCAGAAACTAACACAGTAGTAGCTATATAACAAGTAACACGAGAAATTTAGCAAAATGCCTCATTTGACCACAATTGTAGCAGCTTATCTTGCTTTTGTCTTTTTTGCTAGCTCGTTTTCCCTTCTTATGTTTGGCTTTCTTATTAGGCCTAGATTCATCATTTCCTTTGGAAGCAACTCTAGTCCTTTTTTTTTTAGGCTTGAATGCTTTATGAGAACTAGACTCAGCAACCAACACATTTGTAGGTTAGGCAGCCCCTACCCGCTCTTTCTATAACTCCAAATGACATACAATAGCCTCAAAGGTCTTTATGCTGCCATTATATATCAGATTGACCTTTATATGCTCCCAATTATCAAGAAGTGATCAAATCATTACCTAGATTTGTTTCTCATCGGAAAGATTGCTCCCAGCTACTTTTAGTTCGTGTATCATGCCATACATGACTCTCAAATGCTTTTCCATTTAATGATTAGGATCTTTTTGTACCTATTAAAATTGAGATTCAAACCACGGATTTGATTTATGGGAGTCTTTCCAATTTTCATATTCAAAGTCGTCCATAATGCATTTGCAGCAGGGTGCTTCTCATACTCGCACATGAGATCATTCTCTATAATGTTCAGCAACGTAATGTGAGTGGTATTACTTTCATTTTTCCAACTATCATAAGCCTCACGATCTTAGCATTGTTGAGCAATAGTACCCAATTCGTGTTGAGCCATTATAGATGTTAAGACCTCTAGGACCTCTTTACGGTTCCATATATCAAAATTGTCACCATTAAACTTTTCAACTTTATTAAGATTATCTATAATTTGTTTGGAATCTATCTAATATATAAAAGCAGTGCAACATTTGAATAAATCTTG
Source organism: Erythroxylum alaternifolium (assembly GCA_027478495.1). Classification (NCBI taxonomy): domain Eukaryota; kingdom Viridiplantae; phylum Streptophyta; class Magnoliopsida; order Malpighiales; family Erythroxylaceae; genus Erythroxylum; species Erythroxylum alaternifolium. Next base: position 10,152 of record JANIIA010471702.1, on the reverse strand, counting down.
ATTAGCACCATATATAAATCAATTTTGTAACAACAATCATATTAAATAATTATATTGAAATCTAAATAAGTAAAGGAGACTTTGATACTCGTAGAATCAAGTTACATCATAAAGTTTCCATCATATGATTATTTAAATAATTTTGCCTAAAAATATCATACATTGAGAAATAAATTTTCCTCAAGTCAATATAATGCCATTTATATGTAAATCATATTTGGCATACTAGCATTTTTTAAATTTTTGTACCATTCAATTACAAACATGCCATAAACAAAATTGTTAAAACTAAGTAATTTTGAAAAATGCCAAAATAATCACATATGATCAATTCCAGTGAAAATAGTATCAAGAAAATGGTCAAAACTAGCAAGAATATTTTTTAAAAATTTTCTAAAATTTTCATATATATATATATATATATATAGACATTTATTTCAATTTTCATGCAAATAGAAAATAAATAAATAAGCAGAATATGACATTTAAAACTCCCACTAACTTTCCACTGGTTTGTTATGTTCAAGATATTATTTTCTTTGAACAATAGTGTAACAAAAAAATAAAATTGAGCATGACATAGTAATAAAACTTGTCATTTTCATTCTTAAGAAATATATGGGGTCTGCTCTTTATCAAACATCCAAGGCATAGAACATTTGACTCCTGTAACATATTTCTTATCACATATCGTCATGTGGGGTCTGTGGTAATTATGAGTTTTACCAAAACTCTTTAAACATTGAAACAATCGTATTTTTTTAACCAAAACTCTGATTTGTGCACCTAATATACTATTAGAATTGTATCAAAATCTAGTTTCCAATGACATCCATATCAGTGGGTTAGTTCACATTATATTATGCGAATAATGTCACAAATCAGTATATTACATATTTATGTGGTATGTTAATTGTTTTCTTATGATAAGATAAATCATATTCGATAGTTATAAAATTCACATAGTCATATCACAAATAACTAATAACATACTTGACGTTATGTTATCATGTGCATCATCATACATATGTGAAATATTTTAATAGTAAGACATTAAAGTTTTATGCTTCAAGATGTTCTATTAAAATGAGACCATGCACAACATATCTAGATTCATAGAGGAACATGAAAAGAATCATGACCAGGCTCTGATACTAATGAAGGTTCATAAAGAAACTTACTATAAACAGCAAAAGCAATAAATGGAGGATTCTTTTACGATGTTCCTAACTCACGGTATGTTGAATCTATGAGAGGTTCAACTTAATTCCATCGATTCAAGTATCTTTGCTCAATCAACAATGAGGGATGGTGATTCTCCAATAACTAACCACTTAGTTTTTAGACTCTAACCTTTTAATCAATCACTATCTTTTTAGTTATTTTCTAAAATACATTCTATAAGTACTTATAAAGTGAAAACTAATCAAGCGGTTAATAGATAGGAATGATTGAGATAACACATTTTATCATATAGTAACTAACAACAATTACCTCATCCCAAGACTTGAATTTGAATATCGATTATTGTCATGGGTGGATAACCATCAATCGTATATGCCAACAGAGAGGAATTGGTAAATTTTTTAACTTATTGTATAGGAGAAATTATTTATGTTTTGAGATATCCAACATTTCAATACAGTAGAATTGTAAGAACAATGTAGCTACTCTTGAGATTTTGTAATTTCAGCTCAAATTTGTCCTCACGTATCTCCCCACCATCTATATATGCCTAAAGTTTAGGCACTGTCCCTTAATAACCTCCAAATAAAGCTATTGATTAGGGTAAAACCACCATTAGTTAATATTTATGAAAATGAAGCAATGTGAAGGTTTTGGATTTGTCTTAGTCTTTTTTCTTATAGCAACTAAATTAATTTAGACGTACAAAAGTATGGTCCAAGCCTCAAGCCTAATGATGGGAACAACAATTTAATTGGTGATCAATACTGTATTGCTAACAATTGCTTTATAAAGGCAATGTTAACATTACCACACCAGCACATCAACAAGAGGTGATTCGTTCGGGGATAGAGAACCACATTTAACTTGGAACGACTTCAACCGAAATGGAGGAAGTAGAGAAGCTAAATTTAGTGAATGATATTACTCTTCCACTGAAAGAGTGGTGGCTTTGTCAACTGATTAGTACAAAAATAAGCGTACATAGGACAAAGCAATCATGATTTACTACAGGAATCAACAGAGCTTAGCCCTAGTGGTATATCATTGCGCTGTCCATAACGGTTGCAAGCAAAATTACATCGATGTTTTCACTCAGGTTTTGCATGATTTAGGCATTTTTGAAAGTAATCCTATATTTGGAGGAATGAGTGTCACTTGGTCTATAGATAGTTAATTTGAAAAGCAAAGAAATCTTGCTAAAGATAAGCTCTAAGAGACAGGATTATATCTCTTTTACTTTGCTAGAAAACTGCACTACCTACCAGAATAAACTTTCAAATCTACCCCCTTTCAAACGATTGATGTAATTAAAATATAGCTTTTGTTAAGGGATCAAGCATGCATTAAGGTTGCATTAGTTATACATAACAGTAATGATTCCATCAGTCTTCTACTGTAATAAAACCACATCATTTTATCTAAATTATTTTGTTAGTAAGGAATTTTTCCAAAATATAAGCTTGTTTCTCTGATATGTTTGATTTATCAATAATAATAATAAGTTTCCCTTTACATCTATAAGATAAACACATATGGGCCTAAAACACTGGAAACACAAAACCCTAAGAACAAGACTCCTGAAAAAATGTAATAACCTTGACATAGTCCACTTAGTAAATAAATAAGTTTGAAAAATAATTCAATACTTATCTAAATAGAAGATCGAAATTCAAAAATTAATAGAAAATTAATCTAAAGCTTGTCTAGTTTCTAAAGCTTACACCATTTTTTGGTCTTAAACTCTCAATGAAAGTAATAAAGACAACTTTGACATCGATTGAAAATTCAACTCTAACTCTAGTTTGTTTATTCTTCTCTAATCTATAAACTTAGCAAAAAAATAAAGCTGACTTACTTTTTAGTTCGATATTGGTTAAATTTTGTAACCTTTTTTTCCAAAACTTGCTCCTTCGCTTAGATCAAAATTTTAGGCATGACATCAATCTCTTGAGTAGCAAAGCTTCTTTTCTTGCACAAAGATCACTATTAAATCATTGAGAGCTTCTTTGTCCTTCCTAACGCCACTCTAGTGTTCTTCTAAGGATCTAGAACTTGCTTTGGCATTTGACTTAATCCTTTCATAAGTTGTCCAAGTCGCTCTTCATATCTTCCTTATGCATAAACCCAGGTAGCTTGAGTCAGTGCTTGGTTCCCATCATTTCTCTCCTCTTCAAATTGATTTTTATCCTCAAATCAACACTTTCATCTATAAAATCAAAAAGCATTTTGGCTTTGGCTTTTTTCTAGGAATACATCTCTCATATCTCCTATTCTCTCTACCAAAGTCACTCCTTTTCCCTTAAATTTACTTTGTATTTTTACTTTATTCAAGGTATTTGAAGTTTTCCATGATGCTTTCTCTCATTTCTTTCCTTTAAATCTTCTTTTTCTTCTCTACTAAATGTTGTATTGATCTTTATAAACTTACTTAAGTAACAATGGAGCAATAGTGATTGATTTTACATTTATAGGAATATACATTTTTATACTCATCATGTATCGCTGTCCCATTAAATTTCCAAAGACATCCCAAAAGAATGTGTCTTTTTCATTTAGGAACCACATCAAACAACACCTCATCCTTATACTTCCCTATTGATAAAAAATAAACATCTACTTATTTACCCTAACTGTCTCACTCTCAATGAACCATTGTAGATTGTATGGTTTAGTGTGCTTTATAGTGGGCAATCCCATTTTTTCCACTAACTCAACACTAGCTATATTAGCACAAATCCCTTCATCTATGATTATAATAGACACTTGATCCTTGATGGTAAAACTTGTATGGAAGGGATTGCCTCTCTATTTATTAACATCTCCCTCTCACATACATACTTAATGCTCTCCTGGGGACCAACAACCATCCATTTTTGGGGTTTATTATACACTCATCGTCACTAGCATCCTCTAAATTAGTTTTATCATAATCTACCCCCTCTTTACTCTCAAACAAATATTCTCAATCCTCCCATCACTCTCTTTTTGGGATATTATAAAGATATATTTCCTCTCCTTAAACACTTAAAGAGCTTGAAATCTTAATTCTTATTCATTAAAGTAGAATTAGTCATAGTTTTTCCTCTATATGGCTTGTGTAATTTCAATCTGGTGACTCCAGGTTCGGCTTTAGAGATTTTTCTTCCTTTTCACTTTTCATTTTGTTCTACGATAAAGAAATTACACTATAAATATCAAAATGGTTAAAAGGCCTCCTCTTAAGTTATCATTCTACATTTATGTCCATGTGCACTGCATCCTCCAACTCCACATAGTGGTATAGCTGTATGGCATTTTTATTTAGGTTTAGCCCATAAAATAAAACAATTCATTGTCACATTCCAATATTCCTCCATGTTCACCTTAGCTATTGCAACCTCCATCTCCTTATAGTACTCTTCTACATTCTTGGAATCTTAAGTTAACATTTATAACCTTTGATAGAGCTCTCTACTGAAGGAATATAGAATAAAATGCTTCCTCGTCACCAATTACATATCCTTCCAAGTTCTAATTAGCAACTCTTAGTTCCTCCTCCTCATAAGAATTTGTTGATCCTACTAATATGTAACATAGTCACTAAAAATCGTAGTAGCCAAATTAACATTTTTCTTTTATAAAAAGTTATACTAGTCAAAAAATAATTCAACATGTTTCTAGCATTCCAAGTAAGCATCAAGATTTATCCTAATGATATTGTCATCTTAATATTACTCATATCATTATTTACTATACCATCTTTCATAGCCTATCCAAAATTATTTCATCCTTTCCTTCCAATTTTCCTCCTTTTCCACTTCTTTTTTCTTCATCACCCTTTAGGTTTAACTCTCCCAAGTAGTCAGTAGCGCCCTCAACCTTATTTTACACTTTAAAATCAACCATCCTCATTACTGTAGATGAGTTATGTTGTATGCTAGCTATGCAACATTATGTCTCCCCAACCTATCCCTAACTTCATCAAATTGTTGAAATATTGGCCTTGTATTACATTTATGATGGACTATCAATATATCCCCACTTTTTCCTCCTCACTCACTTTTTTGTATCTAGATAAGTTTCTATTTCAAGTTTGAGATAAAATGTGCTTGCCAGAAAACGTTAATGACAAAAACACTCCCTCACATATTTCTCTCAAAGTTCACTTAATTCACAATCTTAAATCTTTACTAAAGATTTTTTACAACCTAAACAATTCAAATTAAGAAAGCTAGTTTAGATCTTTCCCTTTATTAAATAACTCCTAAGTAAGCAAATTGGGACAGAAGTCCCAAAATTAAAAAGAAATGCATCTAGGTTTAAAACATAAAAATCCAAATTCAAGTCGAGTAAAAAATTTTTATTTCAAACTTGCTCTCATTTTTTTAAAAAATAATTTTACTTTACTAAAAAATAAAAAATAGGTAAAATTATTATGATGCACTAAATTTATGTGGAGAAAGCTATTAATATATGTATCAATTATCAAAACAATTTTACAAGAAAAAATTGAGTTAATCAAGTAAACTTATATTGTGGATAAATGTGATTTAAAAATTGAGAAAATATCATTTACTTTTAAGAATTATTTATTATATTTTTAAATAAAATATAAAATATTTACTTTCCCATTCACCATTGAATTTCTACTTTCATAATCATAAAGTTTATGTTTTTTAAATTAAAGAATTTTATTGACTTATCATTTTATGGGATGAGTAGGAAATTAATTACTAGCTAACTTCACAAAATATCTCATCTTGTAAACTAAATGGCTAAGATAACAAATATGACAGGATACACATAGTATGTGTAAGGTTTCGATTATGCATCACATGCATCAAAAATCAGAGCATAGATGGCAGAAAATAAAACGAAACCTAGAAAATATAGAATCAAACATGTGTCATTAGATGTAGTAAATCAAAACATGAACAAAATGTGCGTACCTTTCCCAATGATCTCCTTCTATCTTTAATCTCTTCACCACATCAGGTTGTTGTAAACCACAACAACCAAGCTAGACCGTCTCTAACGTAATCCATGTGAAGATAGAAGAAAGAAACCCCCAAGGAAATGGTAGAACACATACAAAAGTGTTAGCAATTGATGTGTGTTCTTAAGAGAATGTTTATAGAAAGTGAGAGAAGATAATAAACACTTCACCAAAAGTCTCAATTTTTCACACAACACTTGCACAAAAATTGTTATTTTTATACCCTTTGGCCTTCCTTCAACCCCCAACATCAATGGATAGAGTTAGTGGGAATTAAATGGCCATTGATCCCATGTAATATGCATGAAAACGCTCACCCCTTCTTTAAAGGGTAATTTTGTCATCTTGCTTAATAAGCAAGATTCACAAGTCTCATCTGATTCATAATCAAATGACCCTAAACTACCACACTTATGTAGCTTAGTCATACATCTCTCATATCTTGGATCCTCATCCAAAACCATTTTACTCATTCTTCGCATCTCTATTGCTTGTGACCCCATTAGGTTCCAGGTTATATTGGCCACTTCAATTAACAATTAATTCAAGCAAGTAATGAGTAGTATTTAGCAATATATTATGACCCCCCAATTAACCTGAAAGTTAATGGTTTGACTAGGAATCCTTTCATAGTTCCTGAGTAATTCATCCTTTCCGCATCTATACCCCACTTGGTTCAGGGCATGGTTAAAAGTGTCAACACCCATTAGGCTGACTATGTCACACTAGCCCAAGTGATGTTAGTTCTTATCCTCGAGGCTCATTACTCAATTGGGTATGTCACTGAAGACTATTTTCATGACATTTCTATTCTGGCCAGAGATTCTTGAGTAATGACCCCGATAAAAGGCCGTGGGTATCATCTCTTTCTATCAGGAGTAGTGAATCCTTTGTTGGCTACTCAATTACCTTTAAATACCTCTAGTTGTACCTAATCACCACTTTCTAAGCAACCTTTGAGAGGTAACGATGAATAGAGCCAAAGTACATAATTAGTATCCAATATATCCTTGAGCATCTCAAGTCTAAGGATATTTGTACCATTAGTATGATGAGACTATCATTGATACTAAAATAGATTATCCATATGATTGTCTCACAGTAGGCCACCTAATGTACTTACTACTCTTATTAAGCATCCACATATTAACTCTAAAAAACTTATGCTTATAACTTATGAGATCCACTGCTTGATCCAATCAAGGAGCATAACATGTACTTATCTGTCTAGATTAATAATGTCCTATCTCATTAATCCTATGACTAGGTATAATTTAGATACTAATATAACTATATATGATAGGAATCTCATTATCATGATCTCATTATGATTTTCTTCATACTATGTAATGTATCAAAGGCTTCAATAATTTGATTTAAGATCATTATCAATTCATAAAGAACTTGAACATCAAATTAACAAAAAAAATTCCTTCTTATTAATCATAAAGCTTTGTATAATAAAAGCTAAAGGAGATTGCCTTTAGAGACTTCTCTAACAACCTCCCACTTGCACTCAAGCCAATCATCTTTGTATCTAATACCATAGGCAACTAAGTTAGAATAATATCTCTTTTGGGGAATTGGCTTGGTCAAAGGATTAACAATATTCTTATTTGTGCGCACTCTCTCTATCTTAACATCATTTCTATCAATAATTTCTATAATCAAATGGTATCGCCTGAGTACATGTTTGGATTTTTATGAGACCTTGATTCCTTTGCTTGCTCTATGGCACCATTGTTGTCACAATGCAACTGTACTGGGTTAACAATGCTACGAACCAATCTAAGTTCTATGACGAACTTCTTTATCCAAACTACTTCCTTTGCTGCTTCTGAAGCATCAATGTACTATGCTTTAGTTGTTGAATCTGCAATTGTCTCTTGTTTGGAACTCTTCCAACTAACTACTCCACTATTTACTGTGAAAATATATCTTGAATGGGATTATGAGTCATCCCTATTAGATTGGAAACTAGCATTTGTATACCCACTCATAACAAGTTCTCCTTCTCTATATACTAAGAATACATCCTTAATTCTTCTCAAGTACGTAAGGATATTCTTGACAACCACCTAATGACCCTCACCAAGATCTGACTGGTATCTACTTGTAACACTTGGAGCATATGATACATCAAGTCCGATACATAACATAGCATACATTATTGATCCTATAGCTTAAGCATAAGGGATCAAATTCATGCGATCCCTCTCATCTTGTGTCTTTGGACATATAGATTTCTAGAGTGTAATCATATGTCATGGGAAGATAACCTCCCTTGGACTGTTCTATACTAAACCTCTTTAGCATCTTATCTATATATGTAGATTGAGAAAAACCAAGCAACTTCTTATACCTATCTCTATAGATTCTTATCCCCAAATTATAAATTGCTTCTCCAGTATCTTTTATGGAGAAATTCTTGGACAACCAAATATTGACTGATTATAAAACTGAGACATCATTTCTTATTATTAGTACATCATCTACATATAACACAAGGAATACAATTACACTCCCACTAACCTTCTTATACACACAAGGTTTATCTGGAGTTTATTAGAAACTAAACTCTTTGATTGTCTCATCAAATCAAATATTCCAACTCCTAGATGCTTACTTCAATCCATAAATATGAAACCATTGGGTTGAGTCATATGCACATCCTCAGTTAGGTTTCCATTAAGGTTCACATCCATTTTCCATATCTTATAATCACAATGAGTAGTAATGGCCAAGAGTATCCTAATGGATTTAGGCATAGCTATTAGGTTAAATGTTTTGTCATAGTCAATTACTTGTTTTTTATGACAACTTTTATCTACAAACCTAACTTTATAGGTAACTACATTACCCTCCATATCGGTTTTCTTCTTGAAAACTCCAATTGCACCTTATGGGTTTTATTCCTTTAGGTGGATCTGTCAAAGTCCATACTTGGTTTTCATATATGGAATCCATTTTGACTTTTGTGGCTTCAAGCCATTTGTTAGGTTCTGAACTCTTCAAAACTTTTACATATATAGTAGGCTTATTATCTTCTATGAGCAATACATCATTATGTTCACTTATGATAAATCCATATCTCTCTAAAACATGGCGTATCCTACTTGACCTACGAACTTCTTATATGTCAAAAGGTTGAACTATTGTTTCATCATTATGCACAACAGTCTCAGGTTCAAGCAATTAATCTGCATCTATTTAAGCATTGCAATTAATCTGATCTATTTAAGCATCTTGAACTTCCATAAGTTCAATTTTGCTCCCACTGTCTTATTTTGGAAGAAAATCTTTCTCTAGAAAGAAATCATGCTTTGTAATAAACACTTTTTGTTCCAATATATTGTAAAACTAATATCCTATCGTTTCTTTAGGATATCCTACAAATAGACACTTATCAGAATTAGCTTCTAGCTTATCTGAGTAAATCCGCTTCACATAAGATGAACAACCCTAAACTTTTATATGAGAAAGATAAGGTTTCTTATTAGTCCACATCTCATATAGAGTAACATCAACTGACTTTGAAGGAATTATGTTTAACACATAAATAACAGTCTCGAGTGCATATCCCTAAAAGAATTTTGGCAGATCTGCTAATCCTATCATTGACCTCACTATGTCTAACAAGGTTCAATTTCTCCTTTCTGTCACACTATTGTGTTGTGGCGTGTAAAGTGGAGTCCACTGGGATACTATCCCATTATCTTTGAGATAATTTAGAAACTCTTGGCTTAATTATTCACCACCTTGATTTGATTGAAGTATTTTAATACTTCTGCCTAGTTGTTTCTCTACTTCATTTCTGAATTCTTTGAACTTTTGAAAAACCTCATATTTGTATCTCTAAAGATACACATACCTATATCGTGAATAACCATTGATAAAGGTAATGAAGTATATGAAACCACCTTTTATATGTATGGAAATCGGACCATAAACATCTGAATGTATTAAGTCCAATAGCCTAGTAGTTCGTT
>JANIIA010471641.1:0-17565 GCA_027478495.1 Erythroxylum alaternifolium | reverse complement strand
ACTCCATTATCTTAGGTTATGTGTCGGAATGACCCACGGGCGTTCCGGTACGTACTCTGGGGTAATGGGGGGTTACACATACTCTATTGTTTTCATGGAGCAAGAGGAAGGAAAAGATTAAAAGAAGAAGAGACAATATAGAGTATAAAAGTTAAGAACAAAGTAATGAAGCAGCTCATAGCCAGACTAAAAAAATGTCACAATGGTGAGCAATCTCACAGTTGTGACACCAACTGCACGCCCACTCTCATTCCCATGCAAAGGTGTCTTATGGGTGTAAGACACCACTCAAAACCATGAGACACAATTACCACTGTGAATTTGATGCCAGCTATCCTATTTAACCAAGATATTTACTATATAAAACAATATATTGTTACGGTTGAGAGTAATCTAGAGAGCAATTGACAGATATGATTTTTCACCATTTTTCTTCCGGTTTTAACAAGAATGGAGGCTATGGAAGCTGATTCTTGAAGATTGATAGAGAAGATGGAAGGTTAACCATCCTGACACCAGTTCGAAGGTGAAATTGATGCCTAGGATGTATAGTTAAGCTTATCTTATTTTTGCTTAATGTTACATCTCTCTCGAAATTATTTATGTTTTCCTTTGTTTAATCGACTTAGGTATTCATGAATAGATAATCATATTCTCGCTATCATTAGATTGTTTATATTGTGAACCCATTGCTAAAATCATTAATACAATCCATAATTATTGTATTTGGATTCGTACATAGCAACTAATAGTTTTTAATCATTAGGGATAACGTAGCCTAGGTTAAATGACCTGAGCTTATGTGATTGTTGCTTAGGTTGGTTTGTTTTTTTATTTTGTAATGTGGATACCCAATCGAATCTAGAGATCATATCCTAGGTTATTCGATGGCTAGGTTTAATTAACGAGTTTCTCTTAATTAAGCATGACTTAAGGAAAAATCAAGATTAGCAGAGTGTATTGTTAATCCACAATCAATAGTTACAGGAGAGGTGTGAAAGCATTATAACAATGAAAGATGTTTAATCATGTGTAGGTTGAGATTGATTCGAGAACCAGGTTTTACACACATTCATTAATTTTATCATTTTCGATTGTTTACTATAATTTGTTTTTAGTAGTTTGATTCTACTTTATTTTCTCAATTGCATTAAACCCAAACCCTCTTTATTTCCTTTGCATTAATTATTTTCATTATGAGAATTAACAAAACATTTCCTGTGGATACGATCCCCGCTCACCAAATCTATAAGTTTTAAATGTGCAGAGTTAGGTAAATTTTGTAATGCAGTCGACACGCTCTATCAATATTATATCTTCTAAGAGTATAGAGATAGATAAATCTAAAATTGATCCCATTTTAGCATTGTCTTACCCCTCAATTATGCAAGAGGTTCATTTTTTTCTTGTCCATATAGGTTTTTACTACAGATTCATCAAAGATTTCTCAAAGATAACCTCATTCTTGTGTAAGCTATTAAAACAATATGTCTCTTTTGAGTTTAACGATAAATGCAAAGAGCCTTTTAATAGAGTTAACGAGCTCTTAACATCCCCATTAGTAATTCAGCCTCCAAATTAGAGACTTTCCTTTGAGATCATATATGATGCAAGTGATTATCCAATGGGAGTGGTTCTACAACATAGCCATCTGCAGAAGTGGTTCTAGGAAAATGAGTGGGCAAATCTACACATACCATCTCCTATGCTTCGAAGACTTTAAGCCCAGCCTAAATAGATTATTCTCCAACTGAAAAAGAGATTATGTCACTTTTGTTTGCTTTGGAAAAATTTTGTTCATACTGTTTAGGTGTTAAAGTTATTGTTTACTCTTATTATGTAGCTTTAAATTACTTTCTCTCAAAGAAATAAGCAAAGTCGAGGTTCATTAAATGGATTCTCATCCTTTAAATAATTGATTTGGAAATAAGAGATAAGAAAGGGGGAAAATGTGGTTGATGATCACCTCAATCGCTTGATTAGAAAGGAAGATGATATCCCTCTGAAAGAAACATTTCTAGATGCACAATTGTTTTCCACCAATTTGACACCTCCATGATATGTAGGTATCGTGAATTTTTTATTTAATAAAAAATTACCTATTGGTTAGTTAATGAATCAAAGGAATAAATTGAAGAGTGAAGCCAAGTACTACATATAGGACGATCCTTATCTTTGGATGCACTATGCAGATCAAGTCATAAGAAGGAGTGTGCCTGAGAGTGAGATGCCTTTTATCTTAGCCTTCTGTCATTCATATGCTTATGTAGGAAACTTTAGGGTAAAAAATGCTACCCATAAAGTTTTAGAGGGTGGGTTTTACTGGCATTCATTGTTTATATATACATATATCTTTTGCAAGTCAAGCCATAGGTACCGAAGGTCAGTAACTTATCTTGTAAAAATCAAATGCCACAAACGTCTACTCTTTTCTATGAAATTTTTTATGTTTAGGGTATTAATTTTATAGGTCCTTTTCCTCCTTTTTCCTTTCAATATGTTCTACTTATAATTAATTATGGCTCCAAGTGGGTGGAAGAAAGCCCACCAAAACTAATGACGCTAAAATTATTGTAGTTTATGTTAAATATAACATCCATTCTAGGTTTGGGATGTCAAAGGCCATCATAAGCGAAAGGGGAACCCATTTATGCAATAGGGTGATGGAAACGTTGCTAAAGAAGTACCACATCATGCATAAATTTTCCACCTCCTATCATCCCTAGACCAATGTCCAAGCTGAGGTATCAAATAGAGAAATTAAGTCAACCATGGAGAAAACAGTTTAACCTAACAAAAAGGATTGGAGCTTGAGCCTAGAAGATGTATTATGGGCCTATAGATTGGCCTATAAGATGCCAATCGGTATATCTCCATATAGATTGCTGTTTGGGATGTTGTATCACATTACTTTGGAGTAACAATATAAAGCATATTGGGCTATAAGACGGTGCAATATGAATTTTGATGATGCCGAAGTGCATAGAAAGTTACAATTGTAAGAGTTAGAAGAGATGCAGAATAACTTTTATCATAATGCAATGATATATAAGGAGAAGACCAAAGCTTTCTATAACAAGATGATCTAGATGAAAAGCTTTGTTGTGGGTCAGAAAGTTCTTCTTTATCATTCAAGACATAAATTATTCCTAAGTAAGTTGTCTTCCCATTAGGTTGGTCCCTTTAAGGTATCACATGTCTTTCCGCTTGGTGTAGTAGACATATGGAGTTTAAAAACATAAAAGAAATTTAAAGTGAATGTTCATTGCTTGAGGCCATACTATGAAGGCTTTCAAATGGATAATATGGAAGCAGTGATACTTGAAGATGTAAATGGCATCACTTGAAGAGGGAAACAAACAGTTGAGCCAACAATATTAAAAAAAAGGCACTGCTTGGGAGGTAACACAAGGAAAGTTTTTTCTTGTCCATTTACATTTTCGCATTTATTATTTTTATTGGCTGCTCCATTTCTTACATTTGACGTTACATAGGGGACAATGTAAGTTTTAAGTATGGGGGTTGGGATCCTAGTTATCATGTGTGTTTTAAATCTGTTTTTAGGTTTTTTAATAAAATAAAACAAACAATTAAACATTTTGTCTTTATTTATTGCTTCTAGGACTATATAGTCATAATTAGAGAGTAGTGGATAGTGGATAGACATAAGTCACTAAGGATTTCAACCTTATTTACCTTTTTGGAACAAAGAGATGAATTATAGTGAAGATGGGACAATAAAATGAAAGAAATGAAGTTATTGAAACTTACACGGTCATACATAAGACCATGTAACTCATTGGAAGGGTTTAGGAGCTTACAAATGCAGTTTTAGCACAACCTATAACCTACACAGCTGTGTAAGTACATTTCTTAACACTTTTCTATTTTTTCTTCTTGGATGGAGGTTTCTTCATCTTCTTCTTTAGGAAGATTTTCTAGGAATTTCCCTTTATTTATGAAGCCAACCTTTGTTTTTTCTTCACTTTTGAATTCACGTCGGTCAGCTTTCATTTCAGCCAAGATTTCCATTATTTTGTTTGTAATACTCTCTTCCTCTCCTTTTCATATTTTTCTTCTTTTACTGGGAGCTTTATTTTTTGCTACTAAAGGTGACTACCAATCCAAATTCGGTAGAGTCTGCTCTAGTAGTATTGGGAAAACTCCTTTGCAACTCAGTAGATATTATCTCCACCAGTGGGTCCATCCAGTTCACCAAATTTTGTATACAAGACTTTATTTCCTAATGCCTTATGATTTTTTCTTGAATGAAATTGATCATCATATCTTCAAGAGTTGGCTTGTTAATTGGAGGTGTTTGGTGCTGTAAAAATTTAGCTGGAGTGTAATCGTTCCATTCATAGGTGTAAGAGTTGCCCCACTCTGAATTGTAGTTATTCCCATATAGTAAACCTTGAGGTTGATCGTGCATGTTTGGTCACTCCTATATATAGATCGGTTATTGACATTCATGATTATAGTAAGTATTCCCACAAATGTTGCAACATGGCATAGACATCAGTTAAGCCTTCAAAAACATATGAGAAGACCTCTCTCTCCTATATAGTGATGTTTGTATTGTAAAGACATATCATAGCTTCCATAAAAGTATCGTCTACTTCATGCTTCCATTGTAAGTTGTGGCCATGAAAATGAATCATAAATCCGACAATAAACTACAAACTCACGTAGAGAAATTCAAAAGGTAATTAAGTTAATAAGCTACAAATACAATACAAATAAAATACAGAAAATATTGAATAAAGTAGTAACATTCAGGTGTTCCTAATATTGAAGTCCCTAGCAACGGTGCCATACACTTGATTGGCTTTTTCTGAGTTAGTCAATTTTGAATTAACCATAAGTGTATGGTTTAGCTGTAACTGTTACCAGTAAGTACGGATCAATCCCACGAGGACTATGAATACTAATAATTACTATTATCCTATTATCTAGTCAATGGAATTTGTTTTGATTTTTTATTTTAAAAAGATAAAACTAAAGCAAGTAAAATAATTAGGTGGCAAAATTGAATCAGAGAATTAAGGAAGCACTTAGTAAACTATCAGTATCAGAAAATTAGTAAGTAGGTTTTGAACCCCCCTAAAACCTTTAACAGATTGATCTTTTATTATTATCTTATCTCTAAGGTGCAATCAACTCATTCCAATTATGGTAGATCTATTCATATACAATATTTCTAAATCTTTATATATGAAATCATATTATAATCTATGAATCCACTTTCGTTATTTATTTATTGTGACCGAGTGCCTTCTTGGCTCATTAAAAACTTTCCTGTACCCATTGTGGATACCGGGCTTATTAAATACTGAGTCAGTGGCTCTTTATGTACATTTATGAGCTTTAAGCTCTTTTTCACTAGTCACTTCAATCAGAATTCCTTTATCTGATTATGCATATCAATATGATGAAATGCATCATTTCTCATTATATGCAATCAATCACTTTCTTTTATTACAAATAGTCATTTTCACATATTCATCAGATCTAAGTCCGACATTCAACAATTTGTTGAATAAATATATTTTTCCCGATTCACATTCAATTAGGAAAACTCCCAATGCAATCTCAATTATCAAACTCCTTAGACCATAAATGTCCAGAATTATCTCAATCACATTAATAACAGTTTAATAGCTAAAATTTAAATAGAAACAAATAAACTCTAGTGAGAACACATCAAGGTTGACTCACAATAAGCTCCAGATTAGCTATTGCCTTGACGAACGAGCAATGTTTGGATGCTGGTGTTCTATTTACGCTTCTTTAGTTATGCAATACACACATTTTACACACATTACTAAGTTGATCATTCATATAAGTATTCAATCATGCACATATATATATGTGCCATGTTCAAAACATGATCAATTGACTTTCCCTGAGTATATATCCTTAAATCACATATCTTAACTATTCACACGTTATTACTTATATATGTCTAGTTTGCACTTAGGTTTATACCTCTAGTAAAATTGATTATTCTAATCTTATCAATCATACATTCATCAAATCCTTTTCTAGCATTATATAATCATATAATATCCAATTTTCATTCATTCATACCTAATACACCTTTATTATGTTCTTTGGATCACAATTGTATTCTTAAGGACACCTTTATTCCTTTAACAACTCTAAATTTCCAGATTTTATACACATTGATATCAACAATTCATTCTTAAGTAATAACCTCAATTAACAACCTAAACATATCAAACACTTTATCCACTAATCCATCATCAAATTAGGTTCATTTCAAGTCTCAATCACGTCTGAATGCACCAAAGTAAAATAACTTATCATTAGTTGATTCAACAATCACATAAAAGATAACATTTCACTCTCCATGCATTTCCCACGATTATGGAGGCAATTTCATCATCCATCTCCTTTAAAATTTTCCATATTTTAACCTTTACATACTATATTCAACACATCTTCTGCATAGTTCATCATTTAGACCTAAATTCCCCATCAATATAACCTCAATTCCAACTCAAAATCATCAATACAATAATACATAAGTTATTATTCATCATTTATACAGAAAATAGAACACAAACATATACATTTATTTATCAACATTCCATCACACTTGATACACCATTATCACCATCAATTTATCCCTAAATAATCATTATAAATGTTTCTATTAAAATAAGCTGTGAAGAACAATATCTTACTTACTTGTTTAATTCCAAAGCTTCCTCATATCATGAGTTAACCTAGCCCCTCCAAACTTACACGATCATCACCATTTTAAGGAGGAAAAGGTTAGGTTTTCATCAATAAGGTGAAGACAGCTAGATATTGTAGTGATAAGGTGAAAGATTGTGGCAAAAACTCAAAATCGTGGGGTTAGGTGAGAGTGTCATGAGTTAAGAGAGGAAAGAAAAAGATGAGAACATGTAGTAAAAAGTAAGAATGAAAGAGAAGATGGTTACGTCTAGTGTGAGTGTCATGGGTTAAGGTGTGTGGCCAATATTGTGACACTTTTCACTTGCCACATGCCTTATACTCATAGTTTCAATTATCTCTTAATAACTAGTCCATTTGTCTCCTAATCTCCATGTCATTTGTCACCCAATTATCTAAGCCACTTGTTAATTAATCCTAATGCCACGTGTCATTTATTTCTATTGCCATATGTCAATTATTTCTACCACCATTTGTCAACTTGTCTTGCCACTTGGCATTTTTCCTAATCCAAAAATACACATAAATTTATAAATCTCCCAATTGTAACAATTAATTCCAAATTAATAATTGAAAATCATCATATCAAAAATTCAAGACATAACAATTCACATTTCACATCATGACCATTTTAAACATTTATACCCTAAAATATGTCAATTGAGTGCATATACAGCCTTTGTAATGTATACAATATCATAATTCATGTGTGTATGCTAATGGTATGCATGTGAATGAAATGCACCTTATAATTTTTCAATGTTATTTCTCATATATAATGGTCTAGGATCCTATGTCCTAGCCCTTAGTATAGAAAACATGTTATTATAGGGGTGTTACGGAACCGGGATGCTACAATAGTGACTAACCTTTTTGTGCAGGATTTCTTCGTATAATTCAATTCTTTCATTATACAATCTTCTGATTATACATAGAGCATGAAATTAATATCTATTTTGAGTCCAATCATATTAGTTATTCACCATTAGCTATTAATTCAATTAATGACATTTTAAAACTATTTACAAAATTTCATTCCACCTTAGCTAAGGATTTGTCAAATTAATACTAATCGAGAATAACAAAACATTCTCTCTAATTACTTTACGGTGATAAATCCTATTTTGATCGCTCAACTACCTTCATATAGTTTATGCTATATCCAATGACTACCTAATAAGTTGACCATGATTAGAATAGGTCATAAATAATATCAAAATACAGCAATCATTATACAAGATAACTTTGGAGAACTCAAGTCAAATGAGCATTGGTACAATCACCAAGGTGACAATTTTCATAAACATATAAGTAATATTTCAAATAGATTTCTCATATAGGATCAATTCAGTAAACTTATTCTCTAACAAATGCACACACGTTAGTTTAAGTATCTCCATATTTAGCCTATAAGATCAACTACTTTCTTTATAAGAAAAAACATAACATGTGCTAGTCCTTTTATATTCTATTAATGTCCAATCATAATAAAACAACAACTAGGAATAATTTAAGGATAATATATAAATGTAATATAAATATAATAATTATAATTTCATTTGCAATATATAATTATCCTATGGACTTTATTATATATACATCTAAACACGTACAAGATAAAAAATGTAATTAAATTATTTTTCACTAAACTACAACCAATTGATAGGCTGTAGGATAAAAACCAATAGCAAAGCTCTCATGTTGTATAAATCAACTTAGGCAAGAAATTTCCCACTAATGCAATAGCTCACATAAAAGATCGAATGGACAAATATGACATAATCAAAAACAAAAATCAAAGAAAAAAATAGGAAAATCAAACTGCCCAAGCTAGTAATTATTTCCCACCATATAATATGACAATGTAATTTTGTTTCAATATAAATAATATTCAGTTAATCATATAACACCGAGAATATCAATTATATTTAATGTTACAGTTTTTGAAAAAATATGATCAATTAATTTAGAGTCTGTTTGTTTTTATTTTTATTTTTGTTTTCAAATTTATAAAAAACTTTTTAGTTTCTTTTTTTCTTCCGGTTTTCAAAAATTATGAAAATTATAAAAGTAGTTTTTATTTTTTGTTTTCATGACCTAAATTACTTTCAACTAAATATATAATATTTAATTATTTAATATATTAATTATTAATAAGAACTATTAATTATTTAATGTTATGTAATGTAGTTAATCAATTATAATTAATTATTAATAATAATTATGAATAATTTAATTATACATAAGAATTTTATTTAATTTTTGTAATTAAATTAAATAAATTTAATTTAATAATTATTAACAAATATTATTAAATTTAAAATATCTTAAAAATATATAAATGTCAAATAAAATTTAATTGTAACTAAAATATATTTAAAATAAATACTAATTTATAAAAAGCTAATATTTAAATTATTTATTTTAGTAAAATAAAAAAAATTCATTAACAATTTGTTCATAAACATTATATAAGAGATTAAATTTAATTTATTTAATTAAAATAATTTATATTAAGATTTATCTAATATGTAATTATTATCAGTATTAAAAGTAAAAATATATAACAACCAAACAAATTTTTATTTTTATTTTTATTTGAAAGAGAAACAATAAACAAAAACTAAAAACCATATCAGGAACGGCCCTTAAATTATTTTGTATATCTCTACTAAAGGTCTACTAAAGGTCTTATTGAATCAAAATGCTTTATAGTAGACACTTCAATTAACTTTCAATAAACATGTCATGCAATTATATTTTTAAATAGTAATTCCATGTTTGCTATTCATATGTTATACAAAACAAAAAAAGAACAACATTATAATGTTAGACTTCGAATTGTAAAAATCAAAATTCCTTATACAGAGTAAATAAGCTTCTATTATCTAATTTGAGTCTAGAATAATTCACAAGACTATTAGTAATAAACCAAAAAGGCAATATGGGAAGGTGATCTTAAGATAGCATTCACTAGCATTTCACGTAAACATGCTCATCCAAAACTTGGTGCTACACAGGTAAAAGAAACTACAAGCTTGTGAATAATTACAACCACTACTGTTTGTCAGGCTTATCCGGATCTTCTTCTTTTCCAGGGTCTTCCTCCTCTTCCTCTTTCTTCTTTTCTTCCTCTTCTTCTTCGTCTTCTTCTGGAGGATCATAAGGCAGCGGAGGTGGTATTGGTGTTTTCATAGGGCTAAACTGTGGAAATATATCAGGCCTACGACCAGGCTTTGGCCTCTCCCATTCCTGCAGTATGAATCAAACTACATTATTAACCACACTAACAATAAATGGTAAACATTATTCGATGAAGTACTAATCACAATTAACTTCTGGTAATAACAAACGAACTGCAAGCCACTTTAAGTTATTCTCCATAACAAAGGACAAAAAACAGAAGGAATACAAATATATTAAAGATAATTTCTATTGAGTATATTATATTAAAAGCAATCCAAAGAAGCAGCAGCAGTCAATTAAAGTTGGATAATCATCAAAAGCTAAATGCTTGATATTTTGAGAATTCGCACAGCTCAGTAGCACTAAAGACCAGAAATCATGTCTCATTTATGAATATGGCTGCTTTTGACAACAAAGTTTATTCATTTCCCTGATGAACATATTTGCAGCATTGCAATTTCACAATTGGAACTAGCAACGAGTTGTAACGAGTAATAGGTCCTAAGTTGGATCTAGCTAAGATTAGGTAGGTTCACTAAACACATTCTTCAAGTCTACTCAATTCCAAACATGCAACAATTGTAAGTGAAGGTGCTCTCCACAAGTTTGACCAGATTCTGATCCCACACACCTTGGAAAATCAAAGTGCCTGTTTGAGCAAGTTTTATAGGCTAATTATGATGGCCAATTGGGTAAAGTAGAAAATATAGTGAATAAAAAAAAAACAATTCAAAATACCAAACTGCAGACAATTTGTTTCAAAGAACTGAATGGGTATTTAGTCATGACTCCTCCCTTAATTTCTCTGATTCAAGGATGGATATCCAAGATTGATGTGAATTCGATGGATACAGGAAATCTTTCAGTCTTCAACCAAATGTTATTGCAAACTTAAGGGCTGTGTCACCCAAAAGATATAGCTACAGGTTGGCTCCCCTAAAACAATATTTCTTCAACTATTTACACATAATTCCACACCAATTACAATTATGAAGTGCAATTATGAAGAGTAAAGGTGGAGGTATTCAGATTTTTTGACATTATAATAAATGAAGTCGATATGACTTTCCCACATACACCCTTCTTCTCATATCATTTGCAATGCAAAAAAATGGGCTTCAAAGTTCAAGTGCAAGATTCGGAAAGTTATAATGAAAGCATGATAGCATCCAGGGTATTTAACCATCAAAATAGCTTCCTCGGTACAAAAGCCTACCAAATCATAAATAAAAGTACGGTAGTTTAGGCGGCAGTCTTTTGACATTACTTTGATAAGGATTCCAATTGATAGCAGAAGGAGTTTTGATAATTAAAATGTCCAATTCTCTTCAACAAAACTCACTCAACATGATCAAATAAGAAGAGAAATCTTCTGAAACAATTCACACAAACAGATAATATCAATGAGAAAACCAAGAATCTAGTACATCTTGCATCTTCTGCTTCCAGAATCGTTAAGTTATGTAACAACAAACATTTAACTGAATAACCTATACAACCAATTGACGAAATGACCTTCAAACTTCAATGACAGCAATAAACAATATATTACCAAATAAACAGAAGCGAATATATGTCTATACATAAATATAGAGAAAAACAGAGAGATAGACACATACAATAGGGAAATCCAGAGGATTGCGGCGAGTCAATTTCTCCTCATCGGGGGCCATACAGACCACTTGATTACTAAAAAGACGTGTTCCACGCAAGCGATTCACAGAGCCAAACATAGTGGTGGAGAATGCAAGAGAAAACGGGCAAAGGTGGGTCGCAGGCGCAGAATTAGGCGGTGGTGCCATTATTAAGGGTTTGGAGGTGGAACATATAGAGAGCCCCACGAAAGCCATTTACAAAGATTATTATTGGAATCAGGTTCCTGTTTCCTTTACCTGGACGGATTAGGGTAGTCGAGAAAACAGCAGCCACAGACACAGCCACCAACCGGCCCTGGCTACGCACCTCCTTAACGCCTATTCTCTCTCTGAATTTTATCTTTTTCAAAACCAATGTTCATAATCTTTCAGAGGCGGCTTAATTTTATGGGCCTCTTAGTAGGCTACGAAAGCAGCATTTGTATTCCCAAGACCGCCTTCAGCCAAGCCCATCTTAAGCCTTATTTATAAGGCATCCACTTAACATAATCTGGTCCACATAGATACAGAGGTAATTAAGGGCTATTATTATTATTATTATTATTATTATTATTATTATTATTATTTCAATCAATTCAATCTTTATTTTTGAAAAATTAAAGAAATAATATTATAGAACAATAAAAAAGATTACAAATAGTAAAGTAAGAAGATCCCAAACTTTAACAATAAGATTTTATATCTTCCTACTATTTCGCTCAATCTTTATTTATTTCTAAATAATATATGTGTTCTAAGCTATTTAATAAAGCTATGTAATCTATAGTCTAAAAAATATTGTTAAAAAGATAAAGACAAATTTTTTTGTAATGAATGCAATTATTTTACAACTTAAATGACATTATTATTTGTATTTATATTATTTAAAATATAGATTATTGAAATATTAACTAGACATAAATATTTATAAAAATATAAATGTTAACTACATTATTGAGTTGTGATATAAGATATGTTAAACATTATCTAACAACTAATTTATGTGTCACAAAATTTAAAAAAATCAACATATTTGCATTTTGTTCAAGGAATTATAATTATGGAAAAATAGAAGATGAAGATTAATATGATTAAGTTCATAAGTTTCAATTGCATTGTAATTCAATCATTTTTTAAAATTTTGAAAAAGAAAGGAATTAATTAATTAATAATAAAAGTTACCAAATACATCTCTAGTTATTCATAACTAAACAAAATAGGCTAATAAAAGAGTCTATTGTTAAGGCAATACCTAACAATAATATAACCAAACTAAGACATTAAAGGTAGGAAGATTTAAAGGCCACTAAAGTTTGCTCAATAATGTAATTCATCATCTCATGTATAGATTGTTCCTCATGCCTTGACTTACCTTGAATTTCTCTCATATTCCTTTCTTTCCAAATTAGACTTATGGTAGTGCCAAATGAGAATCTAGATCTTAAATACTTGCATTTTCGCTTCAGGCTAGCACACCAACGATGTCTTGATATTTTACAATGTTTTGATTGCCTTGATACACTAACCAAAGATGTCTTTGAATATTAAATTGCAAGAGAACCTTTGGAAACTTATCTTGCACATGCATATTTAATCAATCATCATATTAAAGAACTATCATTCATAGCATTTAAATTGGACGGGGAAACCATCAATCCAAAATGTAAAAGGTTTGAAAATTTGGATAAATGTAAAGAAATTTTGTTACCTATATAAAATGTAACACCTTATTTCTAAAGATTTATGGAATAGTGAGAGCAAAGGTCAATCCTTATAGAGAGTACCTAACCTAGATTTATTATTTGTAAATAGGAACACGGAGGGGCTTATGATTATAGTGAAAATAATGTGAAAATATAATTAATAACATTCATAATTAAATGTGAGATAACAAAAGAAAAAAATCCTCAGTTTAAGTTTGAATCTACCTTAAAATTATATACCAATTGTCAACACAATTAACAATTAATTTATACCTTCCATATTCACCATTAGGATTAGTTCTTATCTCTCCTTAATCACTGTTAATTAGAGAGAAATGTAGCTCTAATCAAGACATTAATTATCAAAATCTTAAAACTAAAGTCTTAATTTAATTAAAATAAAGACGATCAATTCAACAAAAACGTGTCTTAATTTTTGGGTTGCATAATTATGGTGGATTGTAAATATTAGGATCCTTCTTCATCACTATAAGTTCATTATCCTCTAAGTACGCTACTTGCTATTCTTCCTTTTCACCTTGAGTAAGACATAGCGCCAATGAACCTTTCAAAACAAAGTGCTTCATAGCATATGAAACTACAAAATCAATTATATCGTTAAAATAGCATTCGTCATTAGATTCAATGGCATATCTTATTACATTAGATATTTAGTAAAACCAATAATGGCTCTAGCAATGGATAAAAAGGGTCGACCTAAAATCAAAGATACCTTTATATCCTCATCCACTTCTAAGCTTACAAAGTCAACTAGGAAAATAAATTTGTTGACTTTAACAAGTAAGTCCTTAATAATGCCCTAGGATACTTAACTGATCTTTTTTGCTAATGGAATGCTCAACCTAGTTGGTTTTGGTTTCCCTAATCCCAGTTTCTTGAATTTTTTTTTTTGAAAATGAAAGGAATTGTATTAATAATAGAAAAAGCTACAAAAGAACATTACAATGAGTCGCATTATATGTTCACAATTCAGCACAATTTGAGTTTACAAAAGTACACTATAAAAAGGAAAGATTTACAACCTCTAAGTAGTCTTCAGTTCATGACTAATAGAGCTTTGTTTGTTGTTAGTTATGAAATTTGCTCGAACCATCCAATTATAGAGAATTAAGATAATACTTGTCCCCAAAAATAGTTAATTCTTTTTCTATTAACAAGCTACCAATTAAATAATGGATAGTAAAACTCCAACGATCGTTAACCTTTATATGCCATATGTTTTGCAGAATAGCTAAACATCTCCTACTCTACATCACTATAACTAGCTCCTCCAAATTTAACTTATTACATAGCAGCTCCCTTAGGAACTTTGCATACTTTTTCGTTTATGTAAGAGCCTTAACAAAAGGTAAGTTAATATGGAGTTGTTTTAAAAGCACAAAATTTACCAAATTATATATCCTTAAATCTTTCTTTAAATTAGCAAGATAAGAGTGTCGAACTTCAACACAGGTGAAACATCATCTTTCATATTGTACACAATTATAGGAAGTTACATGATCCCTTAAACGGTTGTGTCCAAGTCCTACACAAGCATGTCCTTCACCAGCGTAGGCATATCCTTCCAAAGCAGCTTCACTACTTTAGTTTTCTACTTTGATTCCACAAAACAACTTCTGCTTTTGTTGAATAAAGAAAATGAAGACAAAAAAAAGGAATGAATTAAGTATTGAAAATAATAAAAACTCAAAAATAAACAAAGAAAATCCATAAAACATAGAGCTAAAAGTAATTCTACTAAGCATTTATCAACCTTGTTGTTTTGAAGTTAACTATGTTAATCTTAATGTCTAAAAGTTATTCTATTAGATGTATGAAGGTTTGGTGCAAGTTTTACTAAGACATGGTATTCTGCATACTCAGTAGGTATGGTATTCGTCATAATTGATGATAGTATTCTCATTTTGTGATGAACATATGACTTATCTATTATGAGAAGTGGTATTTTTGTAATATAATATTAGATTATAAAGGTTTTGTATAATTTTTACTGAGACATGACATTCTTCATACTCGGGATGGTATTCTTAATTTAAGGCAAATATGTAACATATTTGTTATTAATGGTGGTATTTTCTATATATAGATATGCTATTGATGTAAGAAGGTAAGGCATTAACCTATATAACGTCTGTCTAAAACACTTTTCTCTAGCCTCTCTTTAGAACATTTACCTTACTACCCCTCCTTGCTTTCTAATTTTGAAAACTTAACTTCTACCTCCCCTTTTTGGTTACTGTTCATCTTCTTGCTCCTGATCTTCTTTGCTTAATGAAGGCTTAGAAAGGCCTTAAAAATGGACAAGAATGGTGAGGCTCCACCTCCCCTGGACTCGGTTGAATTTCCCAAACTTTCAGTAATAATCAAAGGCAAGGAATCAGCTTCACCTCTAGCTAAAGGAATAGTCAAAGCAAAAGTCAGCAGGGAACCGTCATAGATTAAAGGGGCTTAGAAAAACAATTTGAGCACTCAGCATAATAAAGGTATCTCAAACATTATTCCAATGTGCTGAAGGATGGAGTTTTATCTCTTTTTAAAGAATTGTTATAAGTTGGAGCTATGGTTTGGTCTTTAGCTTTGGTAGGTTATTTCTGGAGTAAATGTCCAAATTTTCTAGTGGTGAAAGCTTGGGCTGATGCACGATGGAGTTAAAAGGGTTTGGAGAAGACAACGCTGATGGAGGATGACAATATCCTATTCAAGATCTCATCTGAACAACATCTACTGGAAATTGTGGAATCTGGACCTTGGCATATGGGAGGCTAACCTATATTCTTGAAAAATGGAAATTAGGCTTATAATATGATAAAGGTAGAATTGATGTCTTCCCCATCTGGGTTCATTTTCATAGTATTTAATCGCAGGTATAAGTATGCTAAGTTTCATTATTTTAACCTCAATAATACTGTAAGTGCATGGGTCATTTGCATAATACCTAAGGTAACAATCCTACGAGGACAGTTAATCTAGTCCTAAAATCTAAGGCGGAGCTACAATGCAGCAATCTAAGATAAACAAACAATGTAGAAAATTAATTAATCAGACAATCAATTACGAGAATTAAATTCCAGAAATAATAATAAATAGCAAATCACACAGCCCAATCCAAAATCAACCTAGAAACTACCAAGTGAGAGAAAGGGGGTTTTAATATGAAATTAATGAAAATCTAATCTATTATGCAATTATCGAGTTACCAGGTCTAGACGGTCCTAAGATGGATTACTCTCTCTTGAGTTATAATCTTTAGGCCCTAATTAATAATCCATAATTTAAACTATGGAATTGTAATCTCTCAATTCACAATTGACCCAAAATCTAAATTAGTTTTAAAATTGCCTATTAGCCTACTGGAAATGTATGTGCGATATCTCGTTATATGATTTCAGCGATTTGATTCAATTCTTATTTATCAATTTACCTAACTCTCATTAGCCCAAATTGATGATATCCACTCTGCTCACCCTCTCAGTTTGTTGCCGAATTATTAAGAATAGATATTGAATTATAAAAGAACTTAATTAGAACACAATGCATCAAACTTTATAAATCTCAAGAATTAAAATCCCGAAGGTGAGTTTAGACAAAAATCAACATTCAACAACACTATTCTCAATAAACTGAGAAGTACTTCTCGTCAAGCTTCATCTCTGTGTCTCTCTTCCTTTGTCTCCTTCCTTAAATCACTCAATAGCTCTCTAGGGTTCTGAATTTGTTGAAGTGAAAAGCTTTGTCAAAAGACTCTCTTTCTATCCTGTAATGTTCCTTTTATATCTTAGAAGCCCTAGGTTTAATTCGGGGTCGAAATAGTCCGAAAATTACGCAAAACTCGAGTTTTTATATTAGCCCGATGCAGGCTATGATCATGGCCCTGCCTGCCACGATCGTGGCTAGCGCCTAAGCCTTTTTGTCACGATTGTGATCGTGACAGGGAGCTATATGCCAGGCCACGATCGTGCACTCTATCATGATTGTAGCCCAAAGTGCACGATCGTGGCCAGAGTCCTTTCATCTCACCTCTTTTTGTCACGATCTTAGCTTGTGGGCTATTTTTTTGGCCCGAAACTCTTCGAAACATCTTCATTCTTCATCGTTTACCCTGAAACACTAACAAACCCATCAACGTACCTCAAAAAATGACATTTAAGCTCAAAGACTCGTACTAACCCATAAAAACAATTAAACACATAAATTAACACAATTGAAACCTAAATACACACTTAATGTAACACCCCATTACCCTAGGGTACGCACCGGAACGCCCGTAGGTCATTCCGACACATATCCTAAGATTAGGG
>JANIIA010471601.1:0-17570 GCA_027478495.1 Erythroxylum alaternifolium | reverse complement strand
ACTGCATGAGCATGAGGTGTGGTAATTTACCACACCTGGACCCGTTCTCTGTTCCGACCCGTTCTCTGGAAACGGGATGTTACATCAGTGGTTAAAACAGCCCATTGACACGGTCACTAGGCACCTATAGTGGGAAAATAGTCCATTGGCAAGGTCTCTAGGCACATTCGGTGGGAAAACAACTCGTTGGCATACCTTCGGTGGGCAAAGCAGCCTGTTAGCAAGGTCTTTAGGCACCTTCAGGAGGAAAACAACCCTTTGGGTAGCATCGGTAGCAAATATGGCTCTTTCACACACCTTTTATAGGCAAAAGAGCTTGTTGGCACAAATTTTGTGGGAAAACAGCCCTTTGGAACACCTTTAGTGAGAAAAACAGCACGTTGGCATGGTCACTAAGCACTTTTGGTCAGAAAAATAGCCTATTGGAAGGGTCCCTAGGCACCTTCAATGGGAAAACACCCCGTTGGCATGATCGTTAGGCACCTACAGTGCAAAAACAACTTGTTGATAGTGTTGCTAGGCACCTTCAGTGGGAAAAACAACCTTTTGGCATGCCTTAGTTAGGAAAACCATCATGTTGGCATAGTGGCTAGGCACCTTTGATGGGAAAACAATCTGTTGGGCATCTTCAGTGGGAAAACAACCCGTTCGCACATCTTTGGTGGCAAAAACAACCAGTTCGTACACCTTCAGTAGTCAAAATAGCCCGTTGGCACACCTTTGGTGGGCAAAACAACCTGTTTGCATGGTTGCTAGGCACCTTTGGTGGATAAAACAATACATTTGCATAGTCTCTAGGCAGCTTCGGTGAGAAAAATAGCTTATTGGCGGGGTTGCTAGGCACCTTTAGTAGGAAAATAGCTCGTTGGCTCGTTGTTAGGCACCTTTAGTGGGAAAACAACCCATTGGTAAGGTTGTTAGGAACCTTCGATGGGAAAACAGCTCATTGGGCAACTTTGGTGGTAAAAATAGCCCGTTGGTACACGTTTGCTAGATACCTTCAGTGGGAAAACAGCTCGTTGGTAAACCTTCAGTGGGCAAAACAGCTCGTTGGTAGACCGTTGGTGGGAAAAACAGTCAATTGGCACATCTTTAGTGGGCAAAACAGGCCATTTGTAGGGTCGTTCGGCCCTTTGGAAAGAAAAAATAGTCCGTTGGGCACATTTAATAGGTAGAACTGCTCGTTGACACATGTTTGAATGGCAAAACAGTTTGTTGGCATGGTCACTAGACACTTTCGGTGTGAAAAATAGCCTGTTGGACACCTTTAGTGGGCAAAACAGCCCATTGACACACCTTTGGTAGGCAAAACAACCCATTGGCAGTTTTGTTAGGCACCCTCAGTGGGCAATATACCCCGTCAGCACGGTTAGTAAGCACCTTAGGTGTGAAAAACAGTCCGTTGGGCACTTTTGGTGAGAAAAATAGCCCATTGGCACACCTTTAGTGGGAAAAACAACACATTGGCCTATTCACTAGGCACTTTCAATTAGTAAGATAACGTGTTAGGCATGGTCGCTATGCACTTAAGGTGGAAAAAACATTTCGTTGCGTACTTTTGGAAAGAAAAATAGCCTGTTGGCGCACCTTCAGTGGGAAAAACAACACATTAAGATGGTTGCTAGGCACTTCCGTCCAAAAAAATAGTTCATTTGTAGGGTCACTAGGCACCTTCTGTGGGAAAACAGCTCGTTGACAAGGTCGCTAGGCACCTTCAGTGGGTAAAACAACCTATTGGCAGGGTAGCTAGGCACCTTAGGCAGGAAAAACAACCTGTTGGGCACTTTTGGTTGACAAAAAAACCCATTGGCAGTGTTACTAGGCACCTTCAGTGGGATAATAGCCCGTTGGGCACGTTTAGTGTGAAAAACAAACATTTGGACACCTTTGGTATGAAAAACAACTTGTTGGCACATTCATTTGTCACCTTCGGTAGGAAAAATAGCCCGTTGGTGCACGTTTAGTGGGCAAAATAGCCTATTGGCACGGTCGCTAGGCACCTTAGATAGGGAAAACAGCCCATTGGCATGATTGCTAGACACCTTCGGTCGAAAAAATAGCTCATTGACACGATTGCTAGACACCTCCGGTCGAAAAAATAACCCGCTAGCACACCTTTGATGGCAAAAATAGACCGTTGGTATGATCGCTAGGCACCTTCAGTAGGAAAATAGCCCGTTTTGCACCTTTTGTGGGCAAAACAGCCCGTTGCATAGTTGCTAGGCACCTTAGATGGGAAAAACTATCTGCTGGATGCCATCAGTGGCAAAAATGGCCTATTCCCACACCTTCAGTTGATAAAACAACCCGTTGGCACACATTCTATAGGCAAAACAACCCGTTGCACACCTTTGGTGGGTAAAACAGCTCGCTGGTATGATTGCTAGCCAGCTTTTTTGGGAAAATAACCTATTGGCAGACCATTGATGGGCAAAATAGCCCTTTGGCATGATCACTATGGACCTTAGGTGGGAAAAACAGCCTGTTGGGCAACTTTAGTGGACAAAGCAGCCTGTTGGACACCTTTAGTGGGCAAAACAGCCCGTACAGTGGCTAGACACCTTCGATGGGAAAACAATCCTTTGGGCACCTTCAATGGGCAAAACAGCCCATTGACAGGGTCACTAGGCAAGTTCGTTGGGCAAACTAGCCCGTTGGCATGTTCACTAGGCTCCTTGGGTGGGAAAAACAGTTCGTTGGGCACTTTTGTAGGGGAAAAAACCCATTGGCACACCTTTAATGGGCAAAAAAACCTGTTGGCACTGTTGTTAGGCACCTTTCATGGGAAAAACATCTTGCTGACACATCTTTAGTGGAAAAAATAGCACGTTGGCATGGTCGCCAAGCACCTTTGGTGGGTAAAAACAGCCCGTTGGTACACATTTGGTTAGCAAAATAGCCCATTGGCACAGTCACTAGCCACCTTATAGGGAAAAATTGTCCATTGGACACTATCGATGGCAAAAACAGATCGTTCACACACCTTCAGTAGGCAAAACAACCTACTGGAACACATTAAGTGGGGAAAACAACTCGTTGGCACACCTTCGACATTTAAATAGTCCGTTAGGATAGTTGCTAGGAACCTTTCGTGGGAGAAACAACCCGTTAGCGCACCTTCAGTGAGCTAAACAACTTGTTGGCACTCATTTAGTGGGCAAAATAGCTCGGTGGCATATTCGTTGGGCAAAAATAGCCTGTTGGTATGGTCGGTAGGCACCTTCAGTGGGAAAATAACCTATTGACACCTTCAGTAGGCAAAACAGCCTGTTGGCACAGTCGCTATACACCTTTGGTGGGAAAAACGACTAGTTGGCACACCTTTGCTGGGTAAAATAGCCCGTTGAAACACCTTTGATAGGCAAAGCAACCCATTAGTAGTTTTGGTAGGCATCCTTGGTGGGCATAATACCCCGTCGGCATGGTCGCTGGGCAACTTAGGTGGGAAAAATAGTTCGTTTAGCACTTTTGCCAGGAAAAATAGCTCGTTGGCACACCTTTGGTGGGAAAAACAACATATTGGCACGTTCATTAGGCACTTTCGGAGGAAAAATAGCCTATTGGTAAGGTCACTGGGCTCTTTCATTAGGAAAATAGTTTGTTGACATGGTCGTTAAGCACCTTTAGTGGGTGAGAGAATACGTAATCAGGGTTGCTAGGCACCTTCTGTCAGAAAAACAGCCCATTGGCACACCTTTTTTGCACAAAGCAGCCCATTGGTAGGGTTGCTAGGCACCTTCAGTGGGAAAATAACCTATTGGGCAGCTTCGGTAGGAAAACAGCATGGTGGCTAGGCACCTTTAGTGGGGAAGCAGCCAGTTGGGCATCTTCGGTGACAAAAAGAGTCTGTTGGCACAACATAGGTAGGCAAAACAGCACAATGGCACACCTTTGGTGCGCAAAATAGCCCATTTGCACGGTTGCTAGGCACCTTTGATAGGAAAAACAACACTTTGGCACAGTCTCTAGGCACCTTCAGAGGGGAAAATAGCCAGTCGGTAGGGTTGCTAGGCACCTTCATTGGCAAAACAACCCATTGGTAGGGTCGTTAGGCACCTTCAGTGGGCAAAATAGCCTGTTCGTAAGGTCGCTAGGCACCTCCAGTGGAAAAACAGCCCGTTGGCACACCTTTGGTGGAGAAAATAGTGATTTAGGCACTTTCGGTGGGAAAAACAGCCTGATGGGCACCTTCAGTGGGCAAAATAGCAAGTTGGTAGGGTCGCGATGCACCTTCAATGTGCAAAATAGCCCGTTGGCACAATGGCTAGGTACCTTTGGTGGAAAAAACATTCCATTGGGCATTTTTGGTGAGAAAAATGACCCGTTGGCACACCTTCGGTGGTCATAAAAGCCCGTTAGCACGATCACTAGGCCCTTTTGGTGGGAAAATAGCAGGTTCGTATGGTCATTAGGAAATTTCGGTGGGAACAACAGTCAGTTGGAAGGGTCGCTAAGCACCTTTAGTGGCAAAACAGCCCATTGACACAGTTGCTAGGCACCTTTGGTGGGCAAAACAACCCATTGGTAGGGTCGCTAGGTACCTTCAGTGGGAAAAATAGCTCATTGACACATCTTTGGTGGGCAAAATAACCC
Organism: Erythroxylum alaternifolium; assembly: GCA_027478495.1. Lineage (NCBI taxonomy): Eukaryota > Viridiplantae > Streptophyta > Magnoliopsida > Malpighiales > Erythroxylaceae > Erythroxylum > Erythroxylum alaternifolium. The sequence goes on along the minus strand of JANIIA010471601.1, from coordinate 12,977 downwards.
ATTGGCAGGGTCGCTAGGCACCTTCAGCAGGAAGACAACCCGTTGGCAAGGTCGCTGCTCACTTTCAATGAGAAAATAGCTTGTTGGCACACCTTTGGTAAGCAAAACAACCAGTTGGCAAACCTTTGGTGGTCAAAACAACCCGTTGGTACAGTCACTAGGCACGTTATATAAGAACAACATTCCTTTTGGAGCCATCGATAGCAAAAAACTGCCGGTTCACACACATTCAATAGGCAAAACAACTCGTTGGCACATATTTGGTGGGCAAGATAGCCTGTTGGCACACCTTCGGTGGGAAAAACAACACGTTGGCATAGTCACTAGGCACTTTTGGTGAGTAAAAATGTCCCGTTGGCAGAGTCATGAGGTACATTCAGTGGGAAAAAAGCCCGTTCACATGCTCGCTATGCACCTACAGTGGGAAAACGGTCTATTGGTTGGGTCGCTAGGCACCTTTGGTTGGAAAAACTATCTGTTGGGCACCATCGGTGGGAAAAATGGCTCATTCGCACAGTCGCTAGGCACCTCAAGTTGGCAAAACAACCCGTTGGCACATATTCGGTGGGCAAAATAGCATGTTGGCACACCTTCTATGGGAAAACAACCTATTGGCACACCTTTGATGGGCAAAATAGCTCATTGGCATGGTCGCTAGGCACCTTTGATGGGAAAATAGCCCGTTTGCATGATCGCTAGGCACCATAGGTGGGATAAACTATCCGTTGGCACCATCAATGGCAAAAATAGCTCGTTCACACACCTTTATTAGGAAAAATAGCCCTTTGGCGCACATTCGAAGGGTAAAATAGCCCGTCGGCACACCTCATATGGGTAAAACAACTCGTTGGCACAATTACTAGGTAGGTTCGGTAGGAAAAACAACCCATTGGCACACCTTCGATAGGTAAAACATGTCATTGGCACAGTTGCTAGGCACCTTTGGTGGGAAAAACAACCTGTTGACACACCTTTGATGGACAAAATAGTCTGTTAGCACGGTCGTTAGGTATCTTAGGTGGGAAAAATAGCTCGTTGGGCAAGTTCAATGGGCAAAACATCCTGTTGGGGACCTTTAGTGGGCTAAACAGCCCATAAGGTCGCTAGAGTCCTTTGGTGGGAAAAATAACCCGTTGGCACCTTTAGTGGACACAACAACCCATTGGTAGGGTTGCTAGGCAAGTTCGATGGGCAAAACAGCCCATTGGAACATTTGCTAGGCACCTTAGGTGGGAAAAACAGTCCATTGGGTACTTTTGGTGCGAAAAAGAACATATTAGCAGTCCTTCGGTGGGGAAAACAGCCCATTGACATATTCGGTGGGCAAAATAGCTTGTTGGCATGATTGCTAGGCATATTCAACGAGAAAAACATCCTATTGGCACCTTTAGTAGGCAAAACAGCACATTGGCACTGTCGCTAGGCACCTATAGTGGGAAAGCAGTCCATTGGCAGGCTCTCCAAGCACCTTCGGTGGGAAAAACAACTTATTGGTGCACCTTCGATGGGTAAAGCAGCCCACTGGCACACATTTGATAGGCAAAACAGCCCGTTGGCACACATTCGATGGGCAAAACAACCAGTTGGCATGGTCGGTAGGCATCTTCAGTGGGAAAAGTATCCTGTTAATACCTATTCGGTTGGCAAAACATGTCATTGGCATCGTCACTAGGCACCTTAAGTGGAAAAAACTATCCATTGGGCACCATCGGTGGAAAAAATGGTCCATTCGCATTCCTTTAGCATACCAAACAACCCGTTCGCACACATTTAGCAGGCAAAATAGCCCGTTGGCAAAATAGCTCGTTGACATGATTGCTAGGCACCTTCGCTGGGAAAATCATCCCGCTAGCACACCTTTGATGGCAAAAATAGCCCGTTGGCATGGTCACTAGGCACCTTCGGTAGGAAAATAGCCCATTCTACACCTTTAGTAGGCAAAACAGCCAGTTGGCATAGTTGTTAGGCACTTTAGGTGGGAAAAACTATTTGTTGGGTGCCATCGATGGCCAAAATGGCCTGTTCCCACACCTTCAGTAGGCAAAATAGCCCTTTGGCACACATTCGATAGGCAAAACAACCCATTGGCACACCTTCGTCGGGTAAAACAGCTCGTTAGCACGATTGCTAGGCAGTTTTGTTGGGAAAAATAACCTGTTGGCAGACCTTTGATGGGCAAAATAGCCCTTTGGCATGATCGCTACGGACCTTAGGTGGGAAAAACAGCCAGTTGGGCAACTTCAGTGGAGAAAAGAGCCCGTTAGGCCCCTTTAGTGTGCAGAACAGCCCGTACAGTCGCTAGACACCTTCGGTGAGAAAAACAATCCTTTGGGCACTTTCAATGGGCACAACAGCCCATTGGCAAGGTCACTAGGCAAGTTCGGTGGGCAAACTAGCCCATTGGCACATTCAAAGGAACCTTGGGTGGGAAAAATAGTTTATTGGGCACTTTTGGTGGGAAAAACAACCCGTTAGAACACCTTTAGTGGGCAAAAAAACCTGCTGGCACGGTTGCTAGGCGCCACTAATGGGAAAATTGCTCGTTGGCATATCTTTAGTGGAAAAAACATCACGCTGGCATGGTTGCTAAGCACCTTCGGTGGGAAAAACAGCCCGTTGGTACACATTTGGTCAGCAAATAGGCCGTTGGCATAGTTGCGAGTCACCTTAGGTGGGAAAAATTGTCCGTTGGGCACTATCAGTGATAAAAACAGATCATTCGCACACCTTTAGTAGGCAAAATAGCCTATTGGAACACATTTGATAGGAAAATAGTCGTTGGCACACCTTCGATAGCAAAATAGTCCATTCACATGGTCGCTAGGCACCTTTCGTGGGAGAAATAACCCGTTGGCCCACCTTTGGTGAGCAAAACAACTTGTTGGTACTCCTTTGGTGGGCAAAATAGCCTGGTGGCACATTCGTTGGGCAAAATAGCCTGTTGGTACAGTCGGTAGGCACCTTTGGTGGGAAAGCAACATGTTGGCATCTTCAGTAGCAAAATCACTTATTGACGCAGTTGCTATGCTCCTTTGGTGGGAAAAATAGCCCGTTGGCACACCTTCGTTGGTTAAAAGAGATTTTTGGCACTCCTTTTATTGGCAAGATAGCCCATTGGCACTGTTGCTAGGTACCTTTGGTGGGAAAAACAGCCCATTGGGCACCTTCAATGGGTAAAACAATCCGTTAAAACACCTTTGATGGGAAAAACAATCCATTAGTAGTTTTGGTAGGCGTCCTCGATGGGAAAGATACCCCGTCGACATGGTTGCTAGGTAACTTAGGTGGGAAAAATAGTTCGTTTGGCACTTTTGACGAGAAAAACAGCTCGTTGGCACACCTTTGGTGGGAAAAACAACACATTGGCATGTTCACAAAATAGCCCATTGGTAGGGTCGCTGGGCCCTTTCGGTGGGAAAATAACCTGTTGACATGGTTGTTAGGCACCTTCAGCATGTAAGAGAACAAGTCATCAAGGTTGCTAGGGACCTTCGGTCAAAAAAATAGTCCGTTGGCACACCATCGGTGGGCAAAGATGCCGATTGGCAGGGTTACTATGCACCTTCAGAGGGAAAATAACCTGTTGGGCGCCTTCGCTAGGAAAATAGCACGTTGGCATGGTGGCTAGGTACCTTTAGTGGGAAAACAGCCCGTTGGGCATCATCGGAGACAAAAATAGCTCGTTGGCAAAACTTTGGTAGGAAAAACCGCGCATTCGCACAGTCGCTAGGCACCTATAGTGGGAAAACAGTCCATTGGCAGGGTCTCTAGGCATCTTCGATGGGAAAAACAGCTCGTTGTTGCACATTCGATGGGCAAAGCAGCCCGTTGGCAAGGTGGATAGGCACCTTTAGGGTGAAAAAAGCCCACTAGATAGCATCGGTGGTAAAAATGGCCCGTTCACACACCTTCTATAGGCAAAACAACCTGTTGGCACAAATTTGGCAGACAAAACAGCTCTTTTGTACACTGTCAGTGGAAAAAACAACATATTGGCACAGTCACTAGGTACTTTTGGTGGGAAAAATAGCCTTTTGGCATGATTGCCAAGCATCTTTAGTGCGAAAACAACCTATTGGCATAGTCGCTAGGCACCTACAGTAGGAAAACAACTCATTGGTAGGGTTGCTAGGTGCCTTTGATGGGAAAAACAACCTGTTGGCACACCTTCGGTGGGCCAAGCAGCTTGTTGGCATAGGCACCTTCAGTGGGTAAACAGCCCGTTGGGCACCTTCTGCGGGAAAACCATCACATTGCCTCGGTAGCTAGGCACCTTCAGTGGGAAAACAACCGTTGGGCATCTTTGGTAGGCAAAACAGCCTGTTGGCACTTCTTTGGTGGGTAAAATAGCCTGTTTGTATAATCATTAGGCACCTTCGGTGGAAAAAACAATGCATTGGTATAGTCCCTAGGCACCTTTGGTAGGAAAAACAACCTATTGGCTAGGTCGCTAGGCACCTTCAACTGGAAAATAGCTTGTTGGCACATCGTTAGGCACCTTCGATGGGAAAATAACTGTTGGGCACATTGGGTGGGAAAAATAACTCGTTGGCACACCTTTGGTAAGCGCCTTTGGTGGGAAAATAGTCTGTTGATAGACCTTTGGTGGGAAAATAGCCCGTTGGTAGATCTTTGGTGGGAAAAATAGCTAGTTGGTACACCTTTAGTGGGCAAAACAGCCCGTTAGGCACCTTCAGTGGGCAAAACAGCTCATTGACACATGTTTGAAAGGCAAAATATCTCGTTTGCATGGTCGTTAGACACTTTTGGTGTGAAAATAGATCGTTGGGCACTTTCAGTGGGCAAAACAGCCCGTTGGCATACCTTTAGTGGGTACAACAGCCCATTGGCAGTTTTGGTAGGCAGCCTCAGTAGGCAAAATACCCCCTCGGCGTAGTTCCTAGGCACCTTAGGTGGTAAAACAGTCCGTCAGGCACATTTGACAAGAAAAATAGCTAGTTGGCACACCTTCGGGGGGAAAAAAGATTTTTGGCACAGTCGCCATGCACCTTAGGTGGGAAAAACATTCCGTTGGGCATTTTTTGTGGGAAAAACAGCCCGTTGGCACACCTTCGGTGGGAAAACAACACATGGGGACGGTTGCCAGGAACTTTCAGTGAGAAAAACAGTTCATTTGTAGGGTCGCTAGGCACCTTCTGGGGGAAAATAGCCCATTGACAAGGTCTCTATGCACCTTCAGTGTGAAAAACAACCTATTGGTAGGGTCGCTAGGCACCTTCAGTGGGAAAAACAGCCTGTTGGTCACTTTTGGTGGACAAAAAAGCTCGTTGGGCATGTTTGGTAGGAAAAACAACCCACTAGAAACCTTCGGTGTGAAACATGGCTTGTTGGCACATTCGTTTGTCAACTTCGGTGGGAAAAATAGCCCGTTCGTGCACCTTCAGCGAGCAAAACATGCTGTTGGCACAATCGCTAGGCATTTTACGTTGGAAAAACAATCCGTTGGTAACCTTCGGTGGGAAAACAACTTATTGGCATACCTTAGGTAGGTAAAACAGCCTGTTCACAGACCTTTAGTACATAAAACAACCTATTGACACGGTCGCTAGCCACCTTCGGTGGCAAAAACAACACATTGGCACAATTGCTAGGCCCCTTCGGTGGGAAAAATAGCTTGTTGGCATTATTGCTAGGCACCTTGAATGGGAAAACAACTTCTTGGCATGGTTTCTACGCCCCTTCAGTGGGCAAAACATCTCGTTGGCACACCTTCTATTGGTAAAACAACTCGTTGGTATGGTCACTAGGCACCTTCAGAGGGAAAAACATCCCGTTAGGCACCTTCAATGGGTAAAACAACTCGTATGCACACCTTTGGTTAGTAAAACAACCCGTTGGACCTATCGCTAGACACCTTCAGTGGGAAAAACATCCCATTGGCCACCTTTCGTGGGTAAAATATCTCATTGGCACGGTCGTTAGGCACCTTAGGTAGGAAAAACAGTCTATTAGGAACTTTTGGTGGGAAAATAGCATGTTGACACACCTTCAATGGGTAAAAAAGTCTATTTGCATGGTCATTAGGCACCTTAGGTGGGAAAAATAGCCTGCTAGCACACTTTTGATTGAAAAATAGCCTGTTGGCATGGTCATTAGGCACTTTTGGTGGGAAAAATGGTTCCTTGGTCGGGTCGCTAGGCACCTTTCGTGGCTAAAACATCACGTTGATAGGTCGCTAGGCACCTTCCATGGGAAAAACTGCCCGTTAGGCACCTTCAGTAAGAAAAAAAACGCATTGGCACACCTTCGGTGGTAAAAAAGCCTGCTGGCATGGTCTCTAGGCACCTTTGGGGGGAAAAGAGCCTGTTGTGTACCTTTGGTGGTAAAAATAGCTCGTTGGCACACCTTTGATAGGCAAAACAGCCCCCTGGCACACCTTTGATAAGCAAAACAACCCGTTGGCACACATTCAATGGTTAAAACAACTCGTTGGCACAGTCGCCAAGCATCTTTGGTGGGAAAAACAACCTGTTGATACATATTCGATCTGTATAACATCCCATTTGCATGGTCGCTAGGCACCTTAGGTGGGAAAAATTGTTCGTTGGGCACCATCGATAATAAAAATGGCCCGTTCACATACCTTCAGCAAGCAAAACAACCCGTTCATATATATTTGGTGGCCAAAATAACTGGTTCGCAGACCTTTGGTGGGCAAATGGTATTGTCATCACCTACAGCCAAATTTAAAAAGAAACCAACTTTTATCAATACAAATTAATGTATTAGTGGAAAGTGGGTATCGTTCCCATGAGAAATTTTGACGGTTAAGAGTTTACAAGTTCAAAACTAAAACAAAGTTAAAAGGGGGGTTTGGTTTTAATTCACAGCAATTTAGAAAAGAACGACAAAATCGAAAATAAACTAAAGTAATTGGATCTAAAAATTTAATAGACAAACCTTAGTTTCGAGTCACCAATGTTATCACACTAATATGGATCCTTAATATAAAATCCAGTTCATCAATAAGCATTCATTGGGTGATGTTTTCTCTTAAGCGTAAATAAGTAGAAACATGTACTATAAGCCTTCTTATCAATCAGTAACTTAGATACGATCGTGAGTTCAATTGAGTAATAGCTTTAAGAACTAAGAAACCAATAAACAAGATAACATATGTACGACATGCATTCAATCAAGATGAGTTTCTTTGTAGAATTTCCCACTCTAATGTAAAGAAGGTAATCTTAATTGCTACTTATGATTAACAAAACTGAATGTCATATTTTATTAATTTGGCTATTAAACGAATCAATTCCTAGTTGCGTACCTAGAAATCAACCAATCCAATTATAAGGGTAACTCGGAAGACACTCAATGTTCGTCAACAAAACAAACTTTATTGGAACATCTCACACATAATAGATGATAACATGGTTTCCCTCAACCAAGAAAAGTGATATAGCCACTCATAACAAAAGTGAAAATTAACAAAGAAATAAACAATTGAAAGGTCTCCATCCTTGGTCTTTTCTAAAAAGTCCTAAAATCTCTAGAGAAATATTGCAGAAAATAAAGCCTAATTCTGACTCTCAAAAAACAACAAGAAAATCTGCCAAAAAATGTAAACTATTCCTAACATCAAAAAGCTACGTGAATAGCAATGCCCCTTGCTCTTTATCTCCCTCAATTTCTTCCTTTTTCCATGATCTTCAGTAGATCACACCTTCCCCAGATTTAGGTGGTTGATCCCCATCAATAAGGATGCAATCTAATTCTCAAAATCATAAAAATCTGAACTGGATCAGATCTAAAAGCAGATTTTGCAGATCGTTTCTGTCCGTGCCCATGCCCATGCTTAGTCACTGAATTTCCTACCAGCCTGAAAATTTTTAATTATCTTTGCTTCCCTTCCATATTTTTGATTCAATTTCATCTCTTAACTGTTGAAAATCATCTAAGAACAATTAAGAAGCAAATCCATTAATTTTGAAAAATAATTTCAACACATTAAAGAGATTTAGATACAAAATGAGCACAAAATGACAACTTAACAGCAAAATAGCTCGTTGCCACGATTGCTAGGCACCTTCGGTGGGGAAAACAATCCGTTTGCACACCTTCGGTGGGAAAAATAGCTTGTCGGCATGATCGTTAGGCACCTTCGGTGGGAAAAACAGCCCGTTGGCATACCTTGAGTGGAAAAAATAGAATGTTGGCTTGGTAATTTTTTTTTGTTAAAAACAGTCCTTTGGTAGGGTTGCTAGGCATCTTTAGTGGCAAAAAAACCTATTGACATAGTCATTAGGCACCTTCGGTGGGCAAAACAACTCATTGGCAAGGTTGTTAGGCACCTTCAATGGGTAAAATACCCAGTTGACATAGTCACTAGGCACCTTCAGTGGAGAAAACCACCCGCTGGTAGGGTCGCTAGGCACTTTCAGTGGGAAAAATAGCCTGCTGGCACACCTTTGATGGGAAAATTAGCACGTTGGCAAGGTCGCTAGGCACCTTCAGTGAGAAAACAGCCCGTTAGGCACCTTCAGTGTGAAAAATAGCCCGCTGGCAAGATTGCTATGTACCTTCAGTGGGAAACAACCCATTGGCACACCTTCGGTAGGCAAAGCAGCCCGTTGGAGCTATCAATAGACAACTTTGATGGGAAAAACATCCCATTAGGCACCTTTAGTGGGCAAAATGTCCAGTTGGCATGGTGGCTAGGCACCTTAGCTGGGAAAAATAGTCTGTTGGGCAATTTTGGTGGAAAAATAGCCTGTTGGCACACCTTTGATAGGCAAAATGGCCCGTTGGCATGGTCGTTAGGCTCCTTCGGTGGAAAAATAACCCACTAGCACACCTTCGGTGGAAAAAATAACACGTTGGCTTAGTCATTAGGCACTTTTTATGTGAAAAATAGTTCGTTAACAAGGTCACTAGGCACCTTCAATAGGAAAACAGCACGGTGGCAGAGTCACTAGGTAGCTTCGGTGGGGAAAATAGCCAATTAGTAGGGTCTTTAGGCACCTTCGTGGGGAAAACAGCCCGTTAGGCACCTTTGGTGGGAAACGTAGCCCATTAGCAGACCATCGGAGGGCAAAAAAGCCTATTGGCACGGTCTCTAGTCACCTTTAGCAGGAAAACAACCCGTTGGGCACCTTCGGTGGTAAAAACAGCTTGTTAGCACACCTTCATTAGGCAAAACGGCCCGTTGGCACACCTTCGGTAGGCAAAATAGCTCGTTGGGACACATTCGACGGGCAAAACAACCCATTGTCACAGTCATCAGGCACCTTTGTTTGGAAAAACAACTCGTTGGCACACATTTGGTCGACAAAATAGCCCATTGGCAAGGTTGCTAAGCACCTTAGGTGGGAAAAACTGTCCGTTGGGCACCATCAAAGGTGAAAATGCCCCATTTGCATACCTTCAATAGGCAAAACAACCGGTTGGAACACATTTGGTGGGAAAAAAAACTCTTCGGACTGATTGCTAGGCACCTTCAATGCGAAAAACAAACACCTTCGATGGGCAAAATAGCCTATTGGCACGGTTGTTAGGTACCTTCAGTGGGAAAAAGCCCATTGGCCGCTTTTGGTGGGCAAAATAGCCTGCATGGTCCCTAGACACCTTCGGTCGGAAACACAACTCATTGATATGGTCGTCAGGAACCATCGGTGGGAAAAAATAGCCCGTTTGTAGACAATCAGTCAGCTAAACAACCTGTTGGCTAGGTCGCTAGGCACCTTAGGTGGGAAAAACTATCCGTTGGGCACCAACGGTGGCAAAAACAGCCTATTTGCACACTTTTAGTAAGGAAAATAGCTTGTTGGCACACTTTTGGTGGGCAAAATAGTCGGTTGGCACACCTTCGGTGGGCAAAACTGCTCTTTGGGAACCTTTAGTAGGAAAAATAACTCTTTGACACACCTTTGATGGGAAAAACAACCTATTGGCATGGTTGCTATACATTTTTGGTTGAAAAACATCTCGTTGGGCACCTTCAGTAGGCAAAACGGCCCATTGGCATGCCTTCGGTGGTTAAAATAGTCCGTTGGTGTGGTCACTAGACACTTTTGATGGGAAAATTATCCGTTAGGCAGCTTCAGTGGGCAAAATAGCTCATTGGCACGCCTTCGGTGGGCAAAACAACCCATTGGTAGGGTCGGCAGGCACCTTCAGTAGGAAAAATAGCTCGTTGGTAAACATTAAGTCGGGAAAACTACCCGTTGGAGCGATTGCTAGGCATCTTATATGGGATAAACTTCCGTTAGGCATCATCGGTGGCAAAAACGACCCATTCGTAGAGCTTCGGTAGGTAAAATAACCTTTTAGGACACTTTAAGGTGGCCAAACAGCCCGTTGACACACCTTCAGCGGCAAAAATAGTCTATTGGCATGGTCATTAGGCACTTTCAGTTAGAAAAATAGCCCGTTGATAAGTTTCCAGGCATCTTTAGTGGGAAAACATCCCTTTGGCACGATCGCTAGGCACCTTCAATGAGCAAAACAACTCGTTGGCACAGTCGCTAGGCACCTTCAGTGGGAAAATAGCCCGTCGGCACACTTTTGATCAGTAAAACAACCCTTTGGTAGGATTGCTAGACATGTTTGATGGGGAAAACAACTCTTTTGCACATCTTCAGTAGGCAAAATAGCCCGATGATACTGTCGCTAGGCACCTTTGGTGTGAAAAAATCCCTTTGGCACATTCAGTGGGAAAACAACCTGTTGGCAAAACTAAGGTGGACAAAACAGCCCTAGGGCACCTTGGGTAGGGAAAACAGCCCGTTCGCACACCTTTAACTGGGAAAACAGCTCGACGGTAGGGTTGTTAGGCACCATTGGTGGGAAAATAGCCCGTTGGTCACATTCGATGGGAAAAACAGCCCGTTGGCAAAATTTTGGTGGACCAAAAAGCACCATAGGCACCGTCAGTGGGAAAAATAGCCTTTTGGGACATTCGATTGGAAAAACAACCCTTGGTACATCTTCAGTGGGCAAAACAACCCCTTGACATGGTTGATAGATAACTTCTGTGGGAAAAACAGCCCATTGGACCCCTTCGATGGGAAACATAACCCGTTAGCACACTTTAAATCGACAAAATAGCCAGTTGACATGATCACTAGGCACATTCGGTAGGAAAAATAGACTGTTCATATGCATTCAGTAGGAAAAATAGAATGTTAATATGTTTGCTTGGAACCTTTAGTGAGAAAAATAGCCCATTGGTAAACATTTGGTGGGCAAAACAACACGTTAGTAGGGACGCTACGTACCTTTGGTGGCAAAAATAGCCTGTTGGGCACCTTCGGTTAAAAAAACTGCCTGTTAGGACACCTTTGATGGATAAAATAGCCCGTTGGGTTTCGTTGGTGGTAAAAATAGCTTGTTGGCACATTCGCTAGGCACCTTCAGTGGGAAAAACAACCTGTTAGCACACGTTTGGTGGGAAAAAAGCCTATTGGACACATTTGGTGGGAAAAATAGCTCATTGGGCACCTTCCATGGGAAAACAGCTCATTGGTAGGGTTTCTGGGCATCATTAGTGGCCAAAACATCTAGTTGGCAAGGCCACAAGGCACCTTATGTGGGAAAAACATCCTATTGGCATGATCGAGGCACCTTTGGTGGGAAAAACAGCCTATTGGCATGATCACTGGGCACCCTTGGTGGGAAAAACAATCCGTTGGCCAATGTCGGTAGGTAAAACAATCCGTTGGCACATCTTCGATAGGAAAAACACAATGTTGAAACATTCGCTAGGCACGTTCGATGGGCAAAATAGCTCGTTAGCAAGGTTGCCACACACCTTTAGAGGGAAAAACAACCCATCAACTTGTTGACAGCGTGGTTAGGCACCTTTGACAGGGAAAATAGTCAGTTGGGCACCTTTGGTGAGAAAAAACACTCATTGGCACGATCACTAAGCACCTTAAGTGGGTAAAATAGCCCGTTGGCTGACATTTGATGTGCAAAACAGCCCGTTGGCAAGGTCGCTAGTCACCTTATATGGGAACAACAGTCTATTGGCCACCTTCGGTAGGAAAAACAGCCTGTTAGCACACCTTTGTCAGGTAAAATAGCCCGTTGGCACATCTTCGATGGGCAACACTGCCCGTTGGCAAGGTCACTAGGCATCTTCGGTAGGGAAAAAACTTGTTGGCACACCTTCGGTGGGCAAAACAGCTAGGTGGTAGAGTTGCTAGGCACCTTCGGTGGGAAAACAACCCGTTGGGCACAGTTGGTGGGAAAAACAGCCCGTTAGCAAAACTTCAGTGGACAAAAACCCACTTGTGCACCTTTGGTTGGAAAAACAGCCTATTGGCATGTTCATTAGGCATCTTCGGTGGGAAAAACAACCCTTTGGAGCAACTTTTGTGTATAAAATAGCCCCTCGGCATGGTCTCTAGGTGCCTTCTTTGGGAAAAATAGCTCGTTAGCACACCTTCCCTGGGAAAATCAACATGTTGACATGTTTGCTAGGCACCTTTGATGGGAGAAAAAGACTTTTGGCAGGGTTGCTAAGCACCTTCAGTGGGGAAAACAACCCATTGGCATGGTCACTAGGCATCTTAGCTGGAAAAACAGTCCGTTGGGCACGTTCGGTGGGAAAATAGTCCATTGGTACACCATTAGTAGGCAAAATAACTCGTTGGCACACCTTTGGTGGGCAAAACAGCCTATTGGGAAGATCGTTAGGAACCTTCGGTGGGGAAACAGCATGTTCGGCACCTTCTATGAGAAAAACAACCTGTTGGCACTGTAACATCCCATTTCCATACAAAGGGTTGAACCATAGAAACTGGTACATGGGAGATCAATCAAAGAAATTAGGAAAACACATCTCATGCGCATGCATTATATAATATACATATACATGTGAACAGTGATTTTTGCACATGAAAAATGACTGTACATGCATTCATGACATTTCCTGGTATATTGTGAATAAATGTGATTGTTATGAAAAATGTGATTTGTTTGTGTAAAAATTTAATTGGAGAGGGTTAATG
>JANIIA010471584.1:0-17571 GCA_027478495.1 Erythroxylum alaternifolium | reverse complement strand
CTGTTGCTTCACTTATCAATAATATTTCACAAACACGTAACCCCACAGCAACCCACTCATAAAACAAATTCCTTCTTCTGCTATATATTCTTCAATCTTCAATTTACGCCCACCAGAAGCAAAGCAAGCCTACCACCATAGTTTCATTAGTGAAATTTGGAAAACATGTGGATGGTGATGCCCTCAATCTCCACAGCTCATAAAGTCCATTAATTTCCTTGGCCAACAATCAACAACACACGCACCTCAACAATCAGCTAAGTCACGTCAACTCAAACTCTTCTTCAGCTATAGATAAAATCATGCACAATACATACCCATGGAACGATGATGAAACTAGAATCCCTCTTCCAATAATGTAAGTGCCGAGATCTAATATCGAGACGAGTTATGTTTATCTAAAAACTTATCTTTAAAAGATCCCACCTATGTTTGAACTCTCACCAACGTAATAAACCACTAACGTGATAATAATAGACTTTTATTTTATGCAGAATTCTTTCACAACCATAAGTGTAGCAACCATATCAATTTGAATCCAAGTCAAATCGCCCTATTAATATCTTATATGTCCAATTAATAAATAACGCCAAAACATATATCCTAACAATCTCCCCCTTTTGGCATTGTTTGTCACAAATATGAAACTCCCCCTAAATAACACAATTGAACATATAAATCAAATGCATAATCCATATGACAAATACTCCCCCTTAATCAAACATCAAGTTCCAAAGAACATCACAATTATCAAATCATTCATCCAAATTTCTCCCTCTTGGGATAGAAAGATGCCAAAAAGCATGACGAATAATCACGTATATACCTTGAAATCTCCTCTTGAATAGAACATTCGCCGTAAATAATCTGATGTCTCCCCCCGAGAGAGAGATCCATACTGATGAGAGACCTTAGAAGTCTTCAATGGAGTCAAATAGAAGTCACAATGTAAACTACTAAAAAAGATGGGACGACAATGGCAACATAAAAACTAAAGAACTAAAGAACACATTTTTTTTTACTTTTCTTTTCCTTTTTTTGGTTTTTTTAAACAACAAAAAAACTTCAAAAAAGTAAAGAACACAGTCCCTGTGTCCCTCGAAAAAATTCAAACCTGGGCTTATTTCTCATCACATTATCTCGGTCATCAACTGTCTGATTGATTTCTTCATCTGAAGTAACTGACTTATCTTTAGTTTGAACAGTTTCTTCAAAAGCAGTAACTAACTGTGAATCTGGACATTTTCTTGTTTTTCTTTCACTACATCTTTGTGTTTATGCTTGTCCCTTTCTAACTCAAGTGGATTTCAGTACTAGAGGTTGATTCTGAAATTTATATGAGGGATATAGGGTCCTTCGGTTTTGGCTTCTTTGAAACAAAATCTGCAGCAACTTGTAACATCTTGGCCTTATATGTCCAATAGCTCCGCAAAAATGATACGTGGGTACAAATCTTTGATTCTTTTTCGATGCTTCTACCTCTTGGGCTGATCTGGACATATCAATTTTTTCTTCATTCACCTTCGAGCACTCACCTTTATAACCAACGTCTTAAAGATCCCCTTTAACCTTACCGATTTCAATCAACTTTTCTAACTTTTCTGTGTCTCCATTCAACATTCTCAATCCCTTTTCAGTACTTACTAATTTCATTCTAGCTTCACCAAGCTCATCTGACATCAATATCAATTTCTTTTCTAACTCTTGGATGATGTTCTTCATAGAGAGATTCTCTTCCTTCAATCTTTCATTCTTTCTACATATTTTCACCCATTTTTCATACATAGCCTTGTAATCCTTGTAAATATTCCCATTTTTATCATCAAGGCCACTTCCGTCACTGTCATAGTCTAATATTAGATCCCGAGCTGAACTGTTTTCGAAATTTTCAAATTTTCTCCCTTTTCTGCCTTCTGTTACTTCCTTCTCAGTTACTGTTAAGCAAGTAACTAAACTTTTGTTATATAAGGCAACCAACGCAGCACCATTCGCTATTTTTCGTTACTACCATATTCACTCTCGGAATCATTCTCAATCTAGGTGCTGGTAAAGGATTTTCCTTTTCTTTTCTTCAAAGTATTAGCACATTCGGCTTGAACGTGCCCAAAGCCTTGACACTCATGACATTTGATTCTCTTTACCTTCCTTTCACCTTTTTGGGTTTTAACCTGTAATGTCAATCCTTTGCTTCTTTCTTGCTTACCCCTTAAAAGATTCATTTTGAAATTTATAAGAATTCCAATTAACTTCTCCAATGACAGATCATTGATATCGTGGGCTTCCTCTATTGCTGCAATTTTTGGAATAAATCTCGGAGGTAGTGATCTCAGCGTCTTCTTGACAAGTTTTCGATTGGAATATTTCTTTCCGAGTTGATGCGCCTGATTTTCTATGTCTCGCAACCTTTCATGAAAGTCTCCAATAGTTTCATTTTCATCCATCTTCAATTCTTCAAACCTCACAGCTAACATCTGTAGTCTTGACGCTATCACAGATTTGGACCCTTCATGAACAGTCTGCAAAGTATCCCAAGCTTCTTTAGCCGACTCACAGGCCGATATCATTGAGAAACGTCCTTCATCAACAGCACTAAAAATCACATGCAGTGCTTGTGAGTTTTCAAGTGCCCTCTCTTCTTCAGCTCTTGTCCATTCAGATGGGTCTTTCTTAACTGCATCTCCTTTATCATTAGTGATCATAGGATGTGTCCAACTGCATTCTACCGAATCCCAAGCTCTCGTGCCCTGAGCTTGAATGCAGACTTTCATCCGGGATTTCCACGCTGGATAATTAGATCTATCTAATAGCGGCGGTCTAGTAATTGATGCACCTTCTCTCATAGCCATGTCTGCGAATCTAGGATCTCCACCAACTTGCTACCAAGTTCTGAATTAGCGACCTTGCTCTGATACCAATTGAAAAATTGAAGGGGGTTAATTATTTCGCAACTTTCCACAAACTTGTTTGCCGTCAATAAAATAAAACAAGCAAAATCAAAATAATAAAATCAACACCAAAAATTTGGTAATGCAGTTCGGCACTCTTTGTCTATGTCTGCAGGGCCCTCACCCAGCTTAATCACTTTCACTGAAGTATAATAGAATTACTCCAGGCTTTACTGAGCCGACACCACTCAACCCTTGACACTATCACTCAACCTCACTTCTTGTGAAAGATTTTCACACCCAATAGTACAACTGCCTCATACTAACCTCAACAGAGGATTTTCTCAATCAATCTTTTAACGAAAGAACAATGAAAAAATAACTCAAGTGATTAAAATAATAAAGAATGAAAACTAAATACACTTGAGAAAAAGAAGACAACTTCTCGAAAGGTTAAACTCCACTGAAATAGATCTGGAAGTTGTCAAAATACCAAAAGGCTGACTCACATAAACACCAACACGTAGTCATAGCTGCATCGATAACACATTCACCAACCAAAGTATACGCAGCCTATAAGGAAATTAATCAATAATCGTTGAGCCAACGAAGAACGATACAACCAAGAAATCGCGCATATTGTCCAGCTCTAACAACTCCAATTAAACCATATAGGACATTCATCACCAACACACTACACCATAGCCCACTGCACTCTTAATCATACTCACAGCCAACACTGAAGCCGTCTCTACAACACCACTTTACCTGTGTTTCTTTTTAGTCTTCAATTAACGCACATGCACTCACCTAGGCCACACACTGCGCACATATATTCACCTCTCTTCCAACACACCCACACCAGATTTACTTTAACAATAAAAAAATAGGAGATGAGCTAGTCGTATCTTGCTTTTGCTACACAACAAAAAAAAGATTCTTTTCCAATGCACACCACGCAGGATACGCCAAAAAGCCTTATCTTTTATCCAAAAATCCAACAATATCTATCTTAAACACCAACATGATATACCACAAGTTTGTTAGAGAGTAGACTTCCATTTTGTATAGGATTCTTCCATATCTTTTTAAATCCTACTACAATTAATATTTTATATGTCCAATTAATAAATAATGCCAAAACTAATTATTTAGATATATAACATACATCCTAACATAATGGATAAGCTTGTGTCTATAAACTGAGTTTACCTTAAATTTTTGAATTTAAAAGGAGATTTTTAACTTAAAATTTATCTATAATTTTGTGTTAAAAATATGAATTTAAATTTATTGCTTTTTTAATAATTATTTTTAACAACTTATTATTACCTATGTAAATTGCAATTTCGTAACCTACAATTATACAATATTTGAACTACAATACCAAACAGAACATAAAGCTTTTAAGCATCTTACATTTACATTAGTGGTTCTTGCCGTTTTGAAATTGGCAATTTGGCGTCTTAACTGGCTATCTTCTATCCCGCCCTCTATCTCCACCAACTCTAGGGCAAGGTCACTTGGACTTCGAAGAAAATGATGTAATATTTCTATTTCCAGAAGATGAACTTAAAGCCCCACTAACAAGTAGTGTACGCAGGTCTATAAGTAGCCTACTTTTTGTAGTCCAATCAGTACACCATTTTCTCAGGAAAGAGTCCATGCTGTATCTTTCTTATATATGATGAGTTACGATTTAATCGCGGCCAAAATATATTAATTATATTTAAAGCTTTCGTTAAGATTTAATTTTACAGTAATATTCATTCATATAACAAGTCTTATTTATATAAAACTTAATAATGAACTTCATAAATTATAAAACAAGTTCTTAATCATTATAGTATAATAACTTTGATATTTTTATAAAAATTATTCACATTAAAGATAAACTTACAAATCTTAAGAATTTATTTACAATTTTGTGAACATTTTAAAAAGGACCTTGAAACTTTAATTTGAAGAATTATAATTTCTTTAAATTATTTTTGTTGTATAATTTATTAAGTTTGGATAGATTAATTGTAGAAAGTTTATCTCATGTACTTGAAAGATATTGGTAACCTTAATATATAAGTCTTTAAACTTAAATATAAATTAATGAAAAATTTTGATTTTATGAATCATGAACTTCAAAATTGTATTAGATTTTGATTTTATACCAATTGGAAAAAGAAATATTTCAAAGTGAACATAAAAAATTACAAAAATAGTTGACAAATCAACTTTACCATTTTTATCATTTGTTTTGTACTTGTGATTAGTTGTTGGTAGTTTATGTCATACGTTCTTGTTATATATATATATATATTGCTCATGTTAAGGAATTGATTAAATTATGTGATTAAATCTTTAGCTTGGTTTACTTGATCTGGAAGCACACATCTTTTCCTTTGCTTGGGTTTGTGAGTTTTGATTGTTCTGTTGATTTTTGCATAACTGTCCAAACATCCTAAAGGAAAATATTGGCGTCCAAAGAGAGATCTATATAAGGCATTATGTGTAATTCTTAAACCTACTCATCTTCTTTATATATTTGTAGCTATATTCTATTATAGATAATAATACTGGTTAAGTTTGTTAGAAACACTAATTTATAATCCATTTTGTTTTTTAATTCATCATAAAAATTTCACTTTTAATTGATACTTCACCCAAAAAGAAAAATATTCGAAAGATAAAATACACTTAGATTAACTTAAACAACATTTTTCTGTATGTTTACTTTATTACATTACACGAAAATCAAGGTGCACTTTTAACGGAACAATTAACAAACTAATATCCTACTTAATTTGAGGATGAAGTATTGTATTTGTATTGATTTCATCTGTAAAATAGTTCTTTATATATAGTGTTATGGTGTACAAGATAAACATGAAAAAGAAGTATAACTAAAAAGATTGGGATCATAACTATAAGTGATAATAAAAAAAGAATATTTATAGTTAGGATCCACAAAGATTGAACCTATTATCAACCACCTTAAGCTCACAAGTGGATGAGATCGTGAGTTTAGTTCGAAGTTGATGAAAGCTGAGATGATAAAGCTTTAGTTACGACATTAGTAATTGAGCCAAAAAGGTTAAGTGCTTGATATGAAGAGCTTTATGGGTGACCAAATCCTTAAAAAAAAATGAATATCAATATTAGTGTGTTTGGTACAAATATGAGATACTAGTTCTAAAGCAAGAAATGTACCAATAAGATTGTCACAATACAAGGTAGGGGTAAGGTGAGATAATCCTAATTCTTCAGGAAGAGAGGTTATCCAACAGAGCTTGCCATCGATAAGAGAAATAATCCTATATTTTAGCTTCAGCGTTGGACTGAACAATAGTAGGGTGTTTTTGGGCTCTCTGATAGATGAGAGAAATATACAATAACCAGATTTAGAACATTGATCATTAGGACAACCAACGTAGTCAATATCACAGTAGGCTTAGAAGGAAAATGAAGTGGATCTGGTGGAGTGAATGCTATGATACAATATAGAATAAAGATAGCATAGAATCTGTTTACCAGCGATCCAATGGATATAAATAGGCCACTGTAAGAATTAAGATAATTAAGAGACTATATTGACTACAAATTTGATGTAAGGTTTAGTAAGATAAAGGTATTGTAGAGAACCAATAGTGCTACATTATTCAATAGGATCAGAGAGTGGAGTGCCATGATTTTTGGAGAGTGGCAGACAGGGAGTGATGGTTATAGGTGTAGGTTTGGAATGGTCAAGCTTTGAGCAAATAAAAAGATCATTAGTATATTATTTTTGGGTAAGAAGAAGACTACAGGAAGTAAGTTGGATCCAGTCCTAAGAAAATAACAGATAAGACCTAAGTCTTTAACAAAAAAGATCATATTAAGATCACTAATATGTAAGAAAATGAAAGAGAGTGAAGTACCAGTGATCAATATATCATCCACATAGAATAAAGAGAGTGGTATCATATTTGGAGAGATCAAGAAGTTTTTAACTTAAGCGATAAAACCAAATCCAAGGAGATTATTTGAGACTATATAGTGCTTTTAAAAGTTTACAAACATTGTGAGATTAATGTGCTTTTGAAAATCTAGGAGGTTGGGACATATAGACTAGTCTATAAAGATAACCATGAAGGAAGACATTATTGACATTAAGTTGGTGAATGGACTAGTTTTTTGGGATAGATAAAGTGGGAATGATATGAATTATAATGGGTTTGACTATTAAGATAAAGGTATTAATGTAGTCAATGCCTAGAGTTTAAAGATATCATATAGTAACAAGATGCACTTTGTAGCCCTCGTTAGAACCATCAAGGTTTCTTTTGGTATGAAAGACCCATTTGTAGTCACCAATATTGGTAGTTGGTAGAGGGGGAGAAAGAATCCATCTACGATTATAATGAAGAGAAGTGAACTCATTAAGTATTGCTTGGTACCAGTGGATAAATTTTGTTAGCTTGAGTGAAAGATGTTAGATTAGTAGTACAAGAATTATGTATGATAGTGGATTAGGTGATATAATTTGGAAATGTTTAGGAAATATGAATGTGATCATTTGTACATGTGATGATAGGATGGATAGCTAAAAGTGAAGGAGGAGTTTTAGGGGAGAAAACCAAGGGGTGAAAAAGTGGTTGAAATGGTAAAGATAATGAAATAATGGATAAGTAACTAGAAAGAGAGGAAGAAGCTATAGGTAGATGAGTTCTAGCATAGGGAAAGATAGTTTGAAGAAAATAGAAATAGTGAGAGATGTGAAGTTTAGAGATGGTAAGATCAAAACATCGATAACCTTTACATTGAGGATAAAAACATGAAGATGAGTGAGATCAAGTTTATTGTGAAAAAGTAATTTATGTGTGGATTTATTATGAAGAATAGGAGTAAAGAGGAGGTTGATAAGATAGAAAATAGTAGAAAAGGCGTCAAGCTAAAAGACCTTAGGATTGAAGCATGAAGAAGGAGTATGAGGCTTGCCTCAGTAATATGATGAATTTTATGCTCAACAAGACCATTTTATTAGGGAGTATAAGGCCAAGATATGAAAAGGGTAATGCCATTAGTGGATAGGTATCAGGCAAAGGCACCTTTGATGAGTTCAGGAGCTCCAAATATTGAAATGTTTTGATAGTGTTATAAAACAATCTTCAATAGTAGTTTTGAAATTTTAGGAACAAAGTAAGGTATGAGATTTTTCACTAAGGAAAAGAGCCATCAAAAGTGACTAAATTCACCCACAAAAAAATAAAATATCAAAATCCAGAGAGAGAAGGAGATAGGGAAGTTCCCCAAATGTCACAAGGAATTAGTTATAAAGGTGTTGTAGAAATATACGATGATAATGAAAAAGGCAGACATAAATGAACAAGATGTTGATGCCATAAATCAATTATAGCAGGAGTAACTATGAAAGCAACTATATTTTTGAAATATCTAGGAAGCTTAATGGTATAAAGATTATTATGGATAGGTACCATGAAGAGCAATATCTTCGATTTAGGATCTTTCATAATATAACCATATGAGCTAAACTTAATAAGACAAGAGTTATAAGTAACAAATTTAGTTACAAATAACAAATTTATGGTAAGATGAGGAACAATAAGAATAACACAAAGATGAAGTAAATGAGTGTGAGTGGAAGTAGTTAAAGAAGCAATTGATGAATTAGGAAGAGTTTGACCATTACTAATTACCACCTAGTTAGACCCTTCATATGGTGTGATGGATTCCATAATTTGAGAATTAAGAGTCATATGAGAAATAACTTTAGTGTCTAGTAATAGTCAGTAATATTACTAGAATTAAGTTAGGAAGCGTCTCTATTAGACTAAGTATTCATGGAAAAAAAGATTGCGGTAAGAGTACCAGTAATATGTTGAGAGCTATATTGGCAATTACAGGACATTGAATATCTAAAAGGGCAGTAAGTAATATTGTGACCCCATTTCCAGTAAATTTGACATTATAATGGATGAGTGGATTGGGAAAAGGTGTTTTGTTTTGATTTGATTAATATTGGGCCCGATTATAGTTTGGATTATGATAAAAGGTCTGATTTTGAATGATAAAATGGGTTGTCTGGGTTTGAGGTTCAAAATAAGTGTTAGATACTTTTGGACTTTTTGGGCTTGAAGAATTTGGTGTATAAGTAGGGCTTGAAGAATTTGGTGTATAAATAGCCTACTAATGCCTATTAAAGCTAGGGTAATTTGTGCTTCATATATTTCCTCTAGCTTTTTGTCTTCAACCAGCATGTTGTGATCCTCTAGTCTCATAGAACGAGGAGTCACCAGTATGTAAAACTACAAGCACCACTTTAGGTCTAGGTGAACAGTGAAATGATAATAAGTATTGCTCATATAGGAGTAGTTTAACACATAATTTAGTAAATGAAACTGGGGTAATCATGATGTTCAATTGTGGTGTTGAAGGACTGATATTCCATAAGTAAACCATTGAGAGTGAAATGTGAGATTTGTATCAAAAATCTGATCTTATATGGTTGTGAGATCGTTGACTGTATCAAAGATAAGAGCTAAAAATTTAGTTATAAAATCTGGTCCTTTTTTAATAGTATATAGTTTTTGATGAAGAACAAATCATTGAGAGGTTGATTGTTTCAAGAAATGTTATTCAATGGTCACCTAAAGAGCACAAGCAATGGAAAACAACTGATGGCAAGTTGTGTAACTGAGCTTGAGAGAGATGCAGTAAGAAGCAATACGCAAGGCAATAAAAATTATCATTTTTGATGTTCTGGAGAGGACAAAGTGGAACTTGGTTCAACCTTTAGAGGAGGAGAAATGGATCCATCAAAGTATCCAAGTGGATAGTATGTAGTAAGAACAACTTAGACTTGATTTCTCTAAACAAGGTAATTAGTTAAATCCAAAGTTATAGAAAGAAAATTTGTAATATGGTTATTATGGAAGAATTAGGGAATTGCTTTTATGATGTGTTGATTATTGTTGGTTCTGTTGTTTTGGTTGAGCATGTGATATTTTAATTGTGTTTTTGTAAGTTTATTGCTGGAGTTTAAGTTGGTGAATTAATACATCAAATAAGGAAAGATATTTGATGATTTCTGGTGAATACGGATAGATGTAGAATCAAATTTCTAGTTATTTGGCTTTGATACTGTGATAATGTTGTTAATTTGAGGATGAAGTATTGTGTTTGAATTAATTGCATTCATAAATTACAATCTTCTTTATATATAGTGTTATAGTGTACAAGATAAACATGAAAAAATTGTAGAACTGAAAAGAATAGGATTATAACTATAATTGATAATAATTGAAGAATATTTATAGTTAGGATCTTACCTTATCTAAAGATCAAATGTAAGGAGAAAAAGGATTATGAATGTCCTACTAGAAAAAAGTATCATCACAAAAAGTTCTCTTACAAAAAGTTTCACAATATCCCATATTTCAAATGAAGGTTATCATAAGCCATTCAGAAGAAGAAAATGAAACAAAATTTTTTGATTCTTTAAACAACGAGCTCCTTAAGAAAATAAGGTAGATCATTGTTTCATTTGTGGAAAATTAGGACATTATGCACACATTGTCCTAATAGAAAAAAAGGGATTTGAAACTATTGGAATCCATGAAGGCTATAATGCCTATCCATGATAATAGTAATATTGAATATTTCTTTGAAGAACAATCTAATGAAGATAAGGAAACAAAATTTACTATTCTAATTGACTCTTTTGATGATGAGTTTGAATATGTTGATGTCATAATCTACATATATGAAGAAACTGTATACATGCTATAATAACCATATTTAAAGGTAGACTTAAAACCTATCATTGTTCCTCATCCTTCTGTCCATATCCAGTTATTACAATATGATAAATATTATAAACTATTCAAAGCTAATGGATATATGGATATTAAGTCATGTTGAAGTGTTATAAAGCCCAACATCTTACCTCTTAAAGCTTGGATATCACATAATGAGTATTTCACTGCTGCTTATGGTAATTTATTGAAAATTGGGATCAATAAAAGAAAAATAGGGATAAGATTTTTCCCTAATTATGTTGTGTGCACTAAAGTTCTTGGTAGCCATCTACCTGGACTTGATATCCTAATTGGTATGAATGTCCATTATAAAGCATCTCCATTATAAATCCTACCCAAGATGACTAAATATCGAGCTAATTTTAGTGCTTATATGGATATACATAATATGTTTGAACTCACCTAAGGACCTCCTTAATATGGGCATTGAGGGATTAATTTTTGGAACATTATCCTAAGAATCTTACATAGTATCCATACCCTAATCCTCTTTGGAAAAATCCACAATTCTTAATTCATATACCTTTCAAGAAGAGTGAAGACATTAATCCTACCAAGGCTACTTATTCTGGCATGAATCTTGATGATTTATAGTTAACACAAGAAGAATATGCTATCTTACTCCAATAAGGATGAATTGAGCCCAAGAAATCAGACAGGGTGTATCAAACTTTCTATATGAGTAAAAGAGAGAAAAAAAAGGTCAGTAATTAATTATAAACCTCTAAATTCATTCATTTAAGATGATAAATTCCCATATCTAAAGATCAATACTCAAGTCTTGTTTCTCAAAGACGCAACAATCTTTTCAAAGTTTAACTTGAAAGTAAGTGTTTGGCAATTGTGTATAGATCCAAAAATAAAGGTACAAGATAGGTTTCTACATTCCCAATGCTTAGTACCAATAGACTTTTATGCCATTTGGACTCAAGGTTGCTCCATCATTATTCCAAAAGTCCATAAAAAAGTTATGAGCCCATTCTCTCTAGTACCTTAATCTACATTGATGACATCCTCTTACACTCCAAGACCCACGAAGATCATACGGTACTAGTTTAATAATTTTTAGATCTTACAACGCCATATGAAACTATACTTCTAGCCAAAAAAGACCATATTAGAATAACCCAAATAGAAATTTTGGGTATGAATTTTCATAGTGGATTTTATTAGCCTGGTCCATAAATAGCTAATGAGTTATTACATTTTCTTAATGAAAATCTCAATACAAAGCAGATTTAAAAATTCCTTAGAATTATTTATTACATATGAGATTTCATCGCCCACATCTCTAATTCCACAAGTCCCTTATCCAAATTGCTAGGAGCGAATTTACCACCACAGAGTAGAGAACAAACTAGAGCTGCCCGGAACTTGAAACAAACAAGTCAGTGCTACCCTTTTCAAAGATACCTCACAAATGGCAACACATCCTTTAGACAAATGGTAGTGACCATTATTAGGGTGCCATCTTGATTTAAGAGATTGATGGGAAAAGAAACTATTGTGGTTATGCTAGTGGCTAGTTCAAGGAATTAAAAAAAACTACCACACCATTTATAAAGAGATTTTGACAGTGAAAAAGGCCATCAAAAAATTTAATTTTCGCCTCAGCTCCTGCCATTTTATAGTGGAAATGGACAATATGTCCTTTCCAAAGATCCTTGATTCTAGAAAGAAGACATTGCCTTAAAACCACATTACTTCATTGGAAATATTGATTTTCTCACTATAAATTCACTGTTTACCATATGAAACGTCACCACAATGTTTTTGCATATTTTCCCTCTCAACCTAGAAAACCAATTCAATCTCCCACCCTTCAAAAACCAATTCTTCTTATTTTCCCATTTTGGAATTCAATTTACACCAAAGTTAAAAAGTCCTTCCCTCTTATCACTAAAACTCCTCCTTATAATTTGGAAGTAATTGTTGTCCTCCTCCTGAAAAACATTTCTATTATCTCCAACTAGTTCTCATCAACCTAAAAAATTTCACCTCATTTATATCATTTTGATATATTATCCTCCAATCATACCATCCATCATCTCTATGACTCTCTTCCTGAGAAAATAATGTGGCATCTCTAGGCTTTATCTACCTTGCATGCTTATCCCATTGCTTTTTCTCCATTTTTTATATGTAAACATCTTACCAACCCTACCAATGAAAGTTTTGTACTATGGATGTTTCTAGAATGGTTCCAACCCTTAGCTAAATGGTGCATCTAATTTGGACAAATCCTCAATGAATATCAATTATGAAGCATTCCATTATCTAAATAAAAACTCAATCTTTCTTTATTGTCCACTATCTATACAACATGACTGACAATGACCATGTTTACACCATCAACCATTTCTAGATATTAAGAACCACTATTGACTAGCCTAAAGATAAAGAAACATCATGCTTAATCTATATAATTTTTTAATCACTTGATCCATCATCAAAAATTTAGTAAGTCAACTATTTATACAACCCTGGGTCCATATCTTGGTGACTTTGCTCTTCTAGAGCCCATCTCATCATCTGCTAGCTATTGGACCTCATTTGATCAATTAGCCCATATGAGATTTAGTATTATGGTAAGTGAAATTCCATGCCCACCTGGCTTTATACTCAGGTAAAATTTTGAAATTAGAGAAAGCTGCATAGCACAAAAGCCAAAAGAAGAGTCCAAAATGTTAGACTACTTTCAAGATGCCCAAGATCCCTGACCCCCAGTTTGGACTAATTATGAGATAATCCATTCATTAAGGAAATGGAAAAAAGGATGATGATATGTCACTATTTGATGATGATAGTAGACCCAGCTATTTGTCTACAATTCCTTATTGATAAATTCCCTTTTATCTTCTAATAATATTATTAGACCCAGTGTTTCCAATAATTCTTTCTTTCAGTATGCACTTTTATATTTTAGTTTGAATTATTGTACTATGTGGGAATCTTTTCCGAAAGTTGTTTGTCTTGTTTCCCTTGCTTAGTCTATAAAAGAAAGTTTTATCTTATGTTGTAGGTCATCGAGAATTTAATAAAATGAAGTGCATTTTTTTCTTGTGGCTTTTTTCTAAATTTTCTCTTTTAAAAGCTTGATTTTTTAATAATGTAGTAATAGTCACATAGAAAGAAAAGCATGCTCTGCACTTGCCTCTTTATAAGGATCCTATGTATCAGAAAGTCTTGGACTATAGATCCTGTTTGAGGTCTAAGTTATACAAGAAAAAATTGATCAGTTTAGATTTCTAAAAGGCAGGATTTGAGAATTGTTGCCTAAAAAAGAGAAGAAGGGTTTGTGTCTTGACTAGGATATCTAAAATCTAAGTATTCAGGTAGCATTTATAAGAATTCTTGTTAGGGTTACCCATAAAGAATTTACTGGAGATTTTTAGCTAACTGACAAACAAATCAGGCAAGAATATTTTGAAATGAAGTGTTGTCCTCTCGACATAGGAGATTTATAAAAACATTCTCAAACATATGACAGAAAGATATTATCTCCTTAATGGTTTTAATGACATCAACCTCTGTTATAGATTCATCTCATGTCATTCAGAAGAATTATAAACTAAACTTCAAATGACCATTATATCTCTACGAAGAGATATGAGACAAATATATCTTGGAGAACTCTATTAGCTTGCCTATTCTCTAGGTAAACTTTGTGATCAACAATAATTTTTCAAGAACATGAATAAAGATGGTCTTTGCTGAAAAAGGCTTGGAAAAATCCTTTTCTAAAGATCAATTGTAAGGAAAAAAAGGATTGTGAATGTCCTACTAAAAAGAAATATCGTCATAAGAAGTTCTCTTATAAAAAGTTTCACATATCCCATTTTTTAAATGAAGGTTATCATACGTCATTCAGAAGAAGAAATGAAAAAGAATTGGTCGATTCTTTAAATGACGAGCTCTATAAATAAAAAGGAAGATCTATGTTTCATTTATGGCAAATCAACACATTATGCTCGCTAATGTCCTAATAGGACAAAAAGGGATTTAAAACTATTGGAATACGTTGAGGTTATAATGCCTATCTATGATAATACTAATATTGAAGATTTCATCAAAGAATAATCTAGTGAAGATTAGGAAACAAAATTTGTTGCTCCAATCGACTCTTTTATTAATGAGTTTGAATCCTCCAATGACCTAATCTACACAGATGAAGATACTGAGGATGATAACTTATACATGCTAGAGCAACCATTTTTAAAGGTAGAATCAATACCTATCATTATTCCTCATCCTTACATTCATATCCTATTATTACAACATGATAAATATGATAAGCCAATCAAAGCTATTGGATATATGGATACTAGATCTTGTAAAAGTATTATAAAGCCTAACATTTTACCTCCTGAAGCCTGGATATTAAATGATAAGGATTTCACTACTGTTGATGGTAACTTATTCAAAATTGAGCTTATCAATAAAAGGAAAATAGGGATGAGATTTTTCCCCAATTGTGTTATGTAGACTAAAGTTCTTGACAATCATCTACCTTGCCTAAATATCCTAATTAGTATGGGTTTCTTTTACAAAGCATCTCCATTATAAATCTTACCTAAACGGATTAAATGCCCAGTCAATTTTAATGCTTACATAGATATATGTAACATGTTTGAACATACCTAAGTAACCCTCAATATGAAGCATTAATGGATCAATTTTTGGAACACTGTCCTAAGAATCATGCACAGTTTTCATGCCCCAATCTTATTTAGAAAAATCCATAATTCTTTATTCATCTACCTTTCAAGAAAAATGAAGACATTAATCCTACAATGACTACTCACCCTATCATGAATCTTGATAATTTAAAATTATCACAAGAAGAATGTGCTATTTTGCTCCAACAAGGATTAATTAAACCCAAAAAATTAGATTGGGCATATCAAGCTTTCTATGTGAATAAAAGAGCAGAACAAAATGGAGAAAAGAAAGTTGGTAATTGATTATAAACCTCTAAATGCATTCATTCAAAATCATAAATCCTCACTTCCAAAGATCAATACTCAAGTCCTATTTCTCAAAGATATAACAATATTTTCAAAATTTGACTTGAAAGAAAGTTTTTGACAATTGGGTATATATCTAAAGGAAAGGTACAAGGCATTCCTAATGCTTAATTCCAATGGACTATTACGCCATTTGGACTCAAGATTGCTCCATCATTATTACAATGGATCATAGAAAAAAATTATAAGGGTACTCTTGTTTGGGGGGAATGAGAAAAAGATAATGGGAATGAAATGAAAAATATTGCTTGGTGAAGAGTTATGATTGGATAGGTAATATTATCATTCTTTAATTTGGGGGTTTACTCCATTCCTTCTGATTAGGAGAGGAATGGGAGTCATTCCTTCATATATTTGGCACGCTTTTACATGTGACTTGATCGAATCTTGCTTTTTCTCTAATATTTCCACAACTATCTACGATTCATCTGTTAGAGGGACCTTTTCATTTTACAAGACACCCTTTTTCACACTTCTGTTTGCATTACCTGCATCGACACCATCAGTGTCGCTGTAGGGATTTATGGTTTGAGCTAGTCCGCAACATCTGCGTCAACCCAAAAGTCAGGTGCTTCTCTTGTCTATGCCTCTCCATCTCCATCATCATGCTATATTTCCTTTTATGAAAACGAAAAATTATGTATGAGTTATAAATAAGAAAAATTCACTTAGGCTACAATTCATTGACACGCCACTAATAATTGTAATGGCTCTTTTTCTTTTATCTCCAACCCACGAAGCTTCTCATTTCAAATTCTCAATCACTGTCCCATTTCCTCCTCCAAACCTAGAATCCCAAGAAAATCGACAGGAGAGCGTTTTTGTTTCTGAAAACCAAAGGGCTGAAGCATACCCTGTCAAGTTCTGGTTTTGTTTTAATGGGTCCTCATCTTCTCCTTCAAGTAGTGCTTCCTTCCATGTCGCGGGAGCTGAACGGATTCCCCAGCACCACCAACGACCTTCTCCTTCCAACCACCACGACCCAATTCCCCAGCACCACCAACGACACCTGCTCCGCCACCACCACTTGAATTATTGCCACCAACAGTATTTGCGGGTTGGATCTGCTTCCTCACCACCTGGGGACCCTACAATTGCTGCAGCCATGCTTGATTTTGAGGGATTACAGCAGAGTGAGAAGTAGTAACCACACCGTAGCTCTCCAACTCATCACTATCGCTCCTCACACTTCTTTTTTGGTTTGACTCCGACCTCTTATACCCCAAGATCGTTCATCTCACGCAGAGTTTGACTCTCTCCCGTTGGCTTCCTCAAGCCTTGACCATTTTGTATTTGTTAACCTCTCTCACCCACAACTCTTGTCTCTGCGAAACAGCTGAACCGAAGTGACTGCGAGAAGCACACCTCCAGAGGCTCCGCTCCTCACACTTCTGTTTGCAGTTCTTGACCAATTTCTGTTGTTTCTAAACTAGGGCTCCTCACACTACCGCTCCTCACCACCAACATCCACCGCTTGTATTTTGGAACTTTGTGAAAATTTAGTGATTAATGAATGTGTTACTTGAGACGTGTGGCTATGATGAGAATCATGAGATGTTATATTTCTTAAGTAAATGGGAAATTGCTTACAGTATACACTAAATACTGATGTGTTATTTGAGAATTGAAATAGTATTTGAGATCTGCTTCTCATTTCAAATTCTTAGAATTGTGCTCACTTATGTTCCTTTCCAGAGTTTCTTTTCACTTTGATTAGGAGTCCATTGTTTCTGAAAATTCTGATTTTGTGGTTGGGTGCAGTGCTTGGTTTTGAGTATGTTGTGCTTGACATGATAATTCTTCAATCTTATGAATTGTTATAAGGATATAGTATGTTTTAAATTGGGT
>JANIIA010471528.1:0-17575 GCA_027478495.1 Erythroxylum alaternifolium | reverse complement strand
AACAAAATAGTTCAAAAGCAATCCCTAAAACTAAATCAGCCAATCATGGTCTCCATAACATCATCAACATTCAAATACACCATTTTACAAAAAATAGAAGAAGTAAAATTTACAGAAAATTGAATAAAGGAACTCCTTCTCTTCTTTGCCAAAATTTGGAAATTTTGGTGTTAATGTACTATTTTTCCCAATCTTGATGATAATCCTTGACTTCAATCCTTCCTTAAGGCTAGAAACTTATTCACTCGAGGATGATGTTTCTATAGTAGGGTCTCGTCCTCCTTTAATGATGGTGGCTTAATTATCCTTTAATAGTCCAAAAATCCTAAGTTTAATGAAGCCTTGCATTATGACTCGGATTATAATTCCTACAATCATGGGAATTGGCATGATTTCCACGATCGTAGGAATTTGCAATAGATAGACTCCTCTTTTCTTTTCCTCTTTGATCTCTAGCTCAGTCTCCAAGTTGTTCCA
This sequence comes from Erythroxylum alaternifolium, assembly GCA_027478495.1. Taxonomy (NCBI): domain Eukaryota; kingdom Viridiplantae; phylum Streptophyta; class Magnoliopsida; order Malpighiales; family Erythroxylaceae; genus Erythroxylum; species Erythroxylum alaternifolium. The sequence continues at coordinate 17,098 of JANIIA010471528.1, read as the reverse complement.
TCTTCCTTCCAACATAAAAGTAGTCAATTCTTACCCTAATTTAACATCAAACATAAAAGAACAACAATGGAAATCAAACTAAAAGAAAGCATACAAAATGAATCCTGAACTCCAAAAATAATCAACAATTATGCAAGAAAACACATGCCAATTACATAGAAAAACATACACTAATACATAACTATCAACATCCCCACACTTAAATCTTTACTTATCCTTAAGAAAAATAAACACAATCAATCAATTCTATCAATTCATAGACTAATACACAACTATTAGCCACTTAGCAGGTTCCTGCTGTTTTGGCTATAGCTGTTGCTGGATTTAACAAAGAAGATTTTATATAACTTGATATTGTTATTTTCATTGTATCTTATTCCAACTTTACCAAAAATGCATTTACTACTACCAAGCAATGCATCAAGATTCTTCCTTCCATTAATAAAATTTTCCAGATCTTTTTCTGGAGATAAGATCTTTTCAGCACTTTTATTTTTTCAAGTTCTAAGGCAGTGACTCTTTCTTCTAATTATTTTACCTTATCAGAATAATTTTTTTAGTAGTATATTTTCCAACTTAGCTATCATTTCTTCTAGAGCTTCCTTTTCAGAGACCTTTTGCTTGTAATCAACCTCTAGAGACATATTTTAGTCGCCAAATTCTCATTCGCAGATTCCAATGATTTTATCTTACTCTTTAGAGATGCATCATTGCTCTTGGACTTCTTAAATTCTTTGAAATACTTTTCTGTCAACCTTTTGTACTAATCATACAATTCATGATATGCATTTTTCAATTCATCAACTTCAATATCAGAGTCAGAATAATACACCTCATCGTCTCTTAATTCAACCATGAACCAAATGTTGTTGACTTCTTTTGGCTCTTCTTCTTCAAAGTTTTCATAATCCTCATATGACTAGGCTGTAGTTATTGCTTCCTTTATAGATTTTCTATTCTCTAACTTTTCCAGAAGAAGAGGACATTATAGCCTTGTGTTTCCAAGCTTCTTGCAGTGATAGCATATGATTTGATTGTTTTATGTATTCCCATTGCTGTTGCTGCCTTTTGATAGGAACCTATTGTTTCTGGCTTTCATGTTTCTTTTTCTTTTCTTCATCAACTTCTTTTTATAGAAGCAAGTATGACTTATAACCATAAAGTTGAACTCACCATCTCTATCTATTTGCAACTCAGTGTCACTTTCATCACAGTTTGATTCGTCTGTTAGTTTTAGTGTCATTCCTTTTCTGTAGGAAGATCCTTCATCTCGCCTAAGCTTGTTTTGATGGATCAACAGATTATCTCGTAGCCAATCGAGTGAAATAGTATCTAGATCCTTTGTCGTTTCTGGAGTTATCACCTAAGGTCTCCATTCCTTTGGTAGTGATATAAGAATCTTCATTACGAGCTCGTCATTGGGATATATCTTTCCCAAGTTCTTTAGGGCCATGATGATGTTGTTAAAGCATCCGAAGAATTCGTCTATGGTCTTTCCATATTTCATGTCAATAGTTTTGTATTGATGCACTAAACAACTTATTCTATACTTCTTTACCTAATTCGTTCCTTTAAACGTGACTTGAAGTCTATCCCACATTTCTTTTGTTGTAGAGCAGTAGGATATCTTTTCATATTCTTTGTAAGATAATGCACATATCAGATGATGTTTTGCCTTACTGTTTCATTGTACATTTCTCTTGTCAGCATAAGTCCATACTTCTACGTTGTCAGAAGTGGGAATTATAGCTCCAACTTTAATTGCTTAACATACTTTGATATCTACAGATTGGAGATATATGGTCATTCTCTCTTTCCAGTATGAGTAGTTGTTTTTATTGAAGTAAGGAGGCTTTGAGACGGATTGTCCCTCCAAACTTCTTTAGGTGTTTGCCATGATCTATCACGTGCTATAAAACACAAAAATTTGAATCTTTGCTCTGATACAAAATGATAAAGTAAGCACACACAAGAGGGGGGTGAATTGTGTGTAACTTAAAAAAATTTGCAAGTTACTTTCAGTTTGTATAAAGACAGGGGCCTGTTAAAATTTAAAAATAATAGGAGCATGTCTGATAATAGAACCCTGTTAAATGATAGGAGCCTACTAGACGATCAAAGCCTGCTAAACAATAAATCCTGTTAAAACATTTTAAAATAGAAGGCGCCTGTTAAAACTGAAAAGAACCTCTTACAAGTTGAAAACATAAGGAGCTTATTATAAAAGTGAAGGAGCCTCTTGCAAAAATGAAAACATAAACAATATACAGTGGAAATTTAAAAGTTAAAGATCTTAAAGAGGTCGGTAATATTAGTTTCATACAATTTATCTTCATAGAAGTGAAGAAGGAGTCTTTTATGTTATTGTCTTTGCTTATTCTAGGACATATTGCTCCTAGTAAGGATATTGATGTATACATGCAATCAGTAATTGATGACTTAAACAATCTATGGGAGGTTGCATTAGAAACTTTTAATGTTGTTCAAGGTGAAACATTTATAATGCATGCAGCTATTTTATGGACTATAAAAGATTTTTCAGCTTATGGGAATTTGTCTGGATGGAGCACTAAAGGGTATATGGTATGTCCTATGTGTAACCATCAAACTTATTCAATAAGGCTATGAAGTAAAATATGTTATACGAGACATCATCATTACTTGGAGCATAGACATAGATGGCAAAGAAACAAATTGTTTAATGGCAAAGTAGAATCGGGTGAAGCTCCTTTGCAATTGTCTGGTGACGATGTGGTTATGCAGCTATCACATTTAGGTGGCACAACACCTGGCAAACACCCAAGTAATAGAAAGCAAATGCGAAATAATGTTGATCTCAATTGGAATAAAAAAGCATATTTTTCATTTTGCCATATTGAAAGGAATTACTATTAAGGCATAACCTTGATGTGATGCATATTGAAAAAATATTTGTAAGAATATATGTGAGACACAATTAAGGCTTAAACTAGACTTTGAAGACATGAATATAAGAAAAGATTTTCATTTGAAATGAAGCGTGATTGGTCATATATTATTCCACCTGTTTGTTACAACAAGTAAAAAAAGGAAAAGCAAGCTTTTTGTTAATTTTTTAAATCAGTCAAGTTTCTTAATGAGTATGCATCTAATATAGGCCACTTTGTGAATGTTAAAAGGGAAAAATTTTAGGGTTAAAAAGTAATTATTGTCATATACTTCTACAATGATTACTTCCTGTTGGAATACGTGGATGTTTGCTGAAGGATGTGTCCATAACTTTGGGACAATTGGGTGAGTTTTTTAAGCAATTATATTGCAAGACACTTAAAGTTGAAGAGCTTGACAAATTGTCGAAATGGAAAAAGACATAACTTTGATTCTATGTAAGCTTGAACTAGTATTCCCCCATCGCTTTTTGATGTTATGGTACATTTGGCAATTTACTGACCATACGAAGCAAAAATTTGTGGACTGGTTCAATTTTGATGGATATTCCCTATTGAAAGGTAATTTATATTAACTTATACTTTTTTAAAGCTATTACTTAGTAAAAATTGTTAATGTTTTATATTTTGTTTAGGGTTTTATGCTCTCTTAAGCGTTATGTACGTAATAGAGCTCGACTCGAAGGGCTTATTGTAGAGGCTTATATAACGAATGAATGCTTGACATTTTGTTTGATATACTTAAATGACATTGAGACAAGAGTTAATAGGCTAGAACATAACTTTAATTTTGATCAAGATGGTGGCTTGTCAATTTTCGCCCAAAAAGTTAGGCCATTTGGTGTTGAAAAATATATCGAGTTAACTAAAGACAAATTCAAAATTGCCTATTGGTATATTTTGAACAATTGCGAGGAAGTCGACATATATATATAGAGTATGTATATTACTTTTGAATGAAATGTTCATATTTCAATGTTGTCATTCAATTTATATTTCCTAATCTTTATTTATTTTTTTAAATAGAAAGCACAAAGGGTTGATTCAAAGTAAAGGGATTGTTAATGTTGAAGAAAGACATAAGATTAAGCTCCTATCATGTTTTAGGACTCAAGTAAGTTATACATTGACGGAATATTATGAACATATGACAAATTGTATGTCAAATTAACTTCTAATTTCATTTTCTCATACAGATGATACATTTACGTAACCGTAAGATGCAAGAGGCGATAATAGCAATATAGTCTTTGGCATGTAGGCCTTATGTGTATGGGTAAAATATACATGTTGCATTATTGATAGGGTTAGATTTCACATACAAGATTGAGAAAGTCGACTTAAAAGTCAACAGTGTGGGGTTGTTGTTAAGGAATATCATGACAATGAATTTATTGACTACTATGGTGTCATCTCTAAAATAATAGAGTTGCATTACATCAAAGATAAAAAGGTTGTTCTGTTTAATTGCAAATGGTTTAATCTTGCTAACATGAAGGTGAATGGGAATATTACTAGCATCAATGTTAGTAAGAAATGATATAATAATGATCCTTTTATCCTTACAAGTCAAATGAAGCAAGTTTTCTACCTCAATATTACTGTATGGGGCAGCAATTCGAAGGTTGTTCAAAAGTTTCAATACCGAAATCTGTTTGATTTTTGTGAAGGGATAATGATCAAATAAGTGAGGATGATGATGAACTATATCTGAAGATTGAATTAGAGTTGAATAGTAAAGCCATTCAAATAGAAGATGTAAATATATCATCATTTCATAAGAGAGATGTTAATCCCAATATAGTACATGTGGATGAAGTACAAGCCAATCTTAACGTAGAAAGAGATGAAGGCTATATTGAGGATGAATTATATGACAATAATGATATTTTGGCCGAATATAATAGTGATGAAGAATTGAATCATAATGTAATTAATGAAGATGATTTTCAAGATGTTGATCATGATGATTAAAGGTAAAAAAAATGTTGTTTATATGGGATTATCTTTTATATTGTTTGAAAACTGACAAGCCACCATTTTAACTAACTTATGATTAGCCATCATTCAAATTAGATAATTTACTTATGATTAGCAATTCTACAGCCTAATAATTGTTCGACATCGGCCAGGGACAACCATTTATATGTAAAGGGAGGTTTTAAAGTATTGATATCCATTTAGAAAATTAAGTGATTACAAATATATAAGAGGGGAGTTTCTGATTCATGTTTCATTTTGTATTTCATTATGCTTCATTTAGTAAAAGTAATGTATTTCATTACACTTCATTTAGTAAAAGCAATGTATTCCATTATGCTTCATTTTATAAAAACAATGCATTTCATTATTCTTAATTCATTGATCTTTCATATGTTGTCAAGGATGTATAAATTTGTTTATAAGTTAAGATCATTGAAGCACTTCTTATCGCTATGTTAGTTCAAGCACTTCTTATTACTATATTGGTTTAAGCAAAAATGCCTTCCCTGTATGAAGTGTACATCATTAAATAACTAAATGCTAACTTTTTAATTAACTTTGATTTTATAAGCATGTAATAAAATTTGTAAAGAGTTGGTAACAATAGTACCAATACATGTAACAAATTCCTTATTGAAAGAAACTACAACTATATTAATGTTGATTTCCAAAATAGGATTCAAATTTTCTTTATATTTGTTAGATGTGTTATTTATAGACAAAGAAAAGTCAAGACTTGTAAAGTATTCAAGTTATACATTGTTTCTTTAACAAATAATGAACTTTGTAATGAATGGAACACATAAAAAATGTTTCTAATATGAATCAAAATGTGGGGTCAAAGATCCAATCATCTTTGATTATGATTTGTTCATGTTTTGTCAAATGCTTTGAAATGATTTAAGGAAAAATTGACAAGTTCTTAATGATGTTATTCTAATAAGTTTTATTTTATATTGGAAAATCAGTGAGAAATAATTTAATAATATTTTATATTAGAAAATCATTGAAAAATCATTATAAATATTCAATATAATGGCACCTAAATGAAACAAGGGAAAGAAGGTGGCAACTAGCGAAGATGTTCCTCCCCCATAAAAATAACTGACTTCATCCACCAATAAAGCCAATCAGTAACAACCTCTATCTACCTCAACTAATGCTGAGGCATCTTTAAGTCTGTAAATCTTTACCACCTATAATTACACTTATCTTCAAATATATATTTACATGTTTAATTCATTTTGCTTATCATTATTTTTTGTTATTAAGTTCGAATATTAGTATCAGAAAAAAGAGGTAGAGGTATAAGTAAAGGTTCTAAGTTGCAACACATGAACGTTGCAATGAACAGCAAGTTATCTGTGTGTATTGACACCTCACAAGGTCATCTAGTTGATAAGATCCAATCAGAAAAATTGTCCGGTAAGTTAGGGGTCATTGTAAGGCCTAAATTACCTTGCCTTCAACATATCAAGCAGTTAAAGGAAGACAACTTGCTACAGAAAGCTCTGGACAAAGTTTCTATAATTTTTCAGTTTATTTATTTATATGCCTTTTCATTTATTTAAAGACTAATTTCACTTTTACTTCTTATTCACAAATGAAGCTCAATATCATCGATATCAAGAACCCTGAAGTTTCATACTGTGTGCGTTCACTATTTAAACAAAGGGCCAAGGGTCATCGTTATCGACTAAATAAATACTAAAATATTTTCCTTCAGATAAGGAGGCAAGGAGACATGTCCCTTAGCAGTTCACTCCAAAAAATTGGAGCTAAATGTGTGATTATTGGTCCTCTGCAAACATTAAGATTTGTCTTCTTTCTCTTCACGTTTTCTTCAGTTAATCATGCTAAAAAAATTTAATGACTATTTCCTTTTTTATTTAGGAAAAGTGTGAGAAAGCCAAGGTTAATAGAGGAAAAATGAAAACTCTTCACAACCAAGGCTTAAAATCATTTGTTATCGTACAAAAAGAATTTGTAAGTTCTATGTTTAAAAGTTATAATTATATCAGTAAATACAATATTATTTATTGTGTTTTAATTCTTTTTTTCATAAAACAGAGCCAGAATGAACTCCATAGAGAAGAGTATGATAGGATCACACTCTACAAATTGGCATACTACAAGGAAGGCGATGGATGTACATCTGAAGAAGCACAGAATAATTATGTAAGTATAAAATTTTGTTTAATTTTTAAGTTTATTTATTAATGTAGTACTAACTAATAATATTTGAATTAAATATTGATTTTGTTTTTTAAATTTTAGAATTTTTGGATTTTAGCAATGAAAATATTCATCATCAAAAGCCCCTTCTATTATAATGGGTTTTTGATTGATCAATAATGATAATAGGTTGTCTATTCCAATAATGAAAAAGCCTCCTATAAGTATAAAACCAAAAAACTAAAGTCTTAAAAGGAAATAACATCTTAGAATAATAAAATCTTAATCAAATAAAATATGTATGTGATATCTACCATGGAGGCAATATTGATTCCAATTTTGTTCTAAAATTTTTAGTACGTTTAACGAAAATAAGTCTAATTCTAGTTATAAGTTTGACTCTAGTGCCAATTTGCTTATGTTTTTCCATTCCACAAACGCTTCGAAAGATCAACATCTGACACTAGTTTGATTTTGACACTAGTTATGTTTTATTCTGTAACCTACAAGAGTTAGTGCAAAACTAACACTAGTCACCAATACAACTCTAATGCCCGTTATATTCTATAAACTTCTGATGATGCTTACTCCTTCACTTAAATCATCATTATAGGCCTGACTTCAGTCTTTTGAACAAGTAAAACTTCAAACCTTACACAGAGATCGACCATTAAATCATCAAGGATTTCTTATCTTTTTTCTCTTATTTCAAGTTAATGATCCTCCAATTTTCTCTAGTGGATCTTCAACAACTTTTGACACTTGAGTAGTAGATTCTTGATTCCCTTCATTTCCTATCTCATTAAAAGAATTTTTCCTCAAATCAACATCTTTATATATAAAATCAAAAAGAGATAAATTAGCAACGCTAAAAATGGTATGAATACTATATTGACCATACAAATTGATCTTGTAAACATCGTCATCCACTTGTTCCACAACTTGAAACTACTATCTCCTCTTTGTTCCAACTTAGACTTATGCTTTCTTAGAGATCTCTTTTTTTTCGAGTATACCTAAACCCAATCTCCTAGTTCAAATACAACTTACTTTCTCCCTTGGTTAGCTTGCTTGATATATTATTGGGCATCTTCTTATTATTTAACTCTGTCTCCTGATAAAGTTTCTTCAAAAATCAACCTTTTCTTTTACCATTCAAGCTATCTCTTTCACCTAAAGGAATATGTATAAGATCTATAGGAGATATTGAGTTAAATCCATAAACAACTTCAAAATGAATATAACTTATCACTATTAAAAGAAAACTCAATGAAAGTTAAACATTTTTTCCAAGTCTTAAGATTCTTACCAATAATAGCATGTAATTAAGCTCCTAGATTCCTATTATCGACCTTAGTTTAGCTATCGGTTTGTGGATAATAAGTTATACAAAATAGTAACGTAGTTCCTAACTTTCTCCATAAAATCTTCTAAAAGTGACTTTAAAAATTTACATTCCTATTCAAAATAAATGGTCATAGGAAATCGATGTAAGCTCATATTCTCTTTAAAGAACAATGCATCAATATATGATGCATCATTGGCTTTAAGACATGCAATGAAATATATTATTTTAGAAAATCTATGCACCACTATATGAATTAAATCCTTACCCTTTCTAGATTTGGATAAACTCAAAATAAAATCTATCAATAGATCTACCCATAGTTTACTAGGTATAGATAAAGTTATGTATACTATATGGGGTTATACTCAAGATTTAGCCAAACTGCAAGTAACACATCTTTCACACACCCTTTCTATATATCTACAAATGTATGACCAAAAGAAACATTTACTTAAAATCTTAAGTCTTTTGGACTCCAAAATGTCCCATTAAACCTCCTTATAGGATTCTCTTATAAGTAACTCTCTTAAAGAACTATTAAGCACATATAATCCACTCTCCCTAAACAATATCTTTCTTGCTTATAAAAGTTTCCAAATACAGAATGTTCACATATTATAAACATATTACAAAATTGAGATCATTAATATATAGATCTCTAATATAGTCAATATCCATAAATTTAGTTTATAAAGTACTCAACAAAGCATGTATCCTAGATAATGCATCAGCAACTATGTTTTCTTTACCTTGCTTATACTTCAACATATAATAAAATTTCTTGATGCACTCTGCCCCATTCAACTTACTTTGACCTTAGATATATTTTAGCGACTTATTATTGGTATGTATCACAAACTTCTTACATTATAAATTCCTCCGACCAGAGAAATTAAGCATCATATCACATTTAAAGAGGGAACCGAGCCTATTAATGTGAGACCCTACAGGTATGCCTATTTTCAAAAAATTGAAATTGAAAAACAAGTGCGTGCTGATATGTTACGATTGGGGCTGATTCAGTCAAGTACTAGTCCTTTCTCATCTCCGATTTTACTAGTAAAAAAGAAAGATGGCACACAGTGTTTTTGCATAGATTATAGAGCTCTTAATGTGGTCAACATTAAGGACTGATTTGCAATCCCTATCATTGATGACATGTTAGATGAACTTTATGAGGCAGCCTACTTCACTAAATTAGACGTAAGAGCCAATTATCATCAAGTACGGGTACATCCATCTGATATTCATAAAATTGCATTTTGCACTCATAATGGCCATTATCAATATTTGGTCATGCCTTTTGATCTATGTAATGGCCCACCCAGTTTTTAAACCATTATGAATTCCATTTTTCTTCCATATCTTTGCAAATTTGTGTTAATTTTCTTTAACGATATATATTGATTTATAGCTCCAATTAGACCATGCATCATGAACATATTCATAAGGCTTTTGAAATATTATGGCAACATAAGTTCTTTGTCAAACTTAGCAAGTTTGCTTTCAAATAACAAGAATTGGAATGCCTAGGTTATATTGATACTATTCAATGAGTAAAGGTGGACCAAAAGAAAATTTAAGATGTGTTAAATTGTCCTAGGCCTACTAATACTTCTAAGTTACGTGGTTTCTTAGGCCTAACATGTTATTATAGGAAGTTTGTACATGACTATGGAATTTTGACTCGACCACTCACCAATTTGTTAAAAAAGGGCCAATTTAGTTGGATTGATGAAGCCAAAGTTGCTTTTACAGCTCTCAAGCAAGCCATGACCACCATACTAACACTTGCTATGCCAAATTTCAATATTCGTTTTACTATTGAAACTGATGCCTCTAGAGATGGGATTGGTGTAGTGTTGACTCAACAGGGCAAGCCAATAGCCTTCGTGAGTCGATCCTTAAGGGCATCCAAGATATCTTGATCAATATATGCTAGAGAAATGCTTGCAAGTGTCCAAGCTGTCCAAACATGGAGACCATACATCATGGGTAGACAATTCTTCATTTAAATGGATCAACTTAGCCTCAAATATTTTTTAGGGCAACGCATCATAACTCCGAAGCAACAAAAATGGGTGTCAAAGCTACTTCGATATGATTATAAAATCATCTACAAGCCGGATAAGGAGAATTTAGTAGTTGATGCTCTTTCTCACATAGTTGGCAGCCCACATCTTAATGCTATGTCTGTCCCATAAGCTCAAATTTGGATTGATATCAAAGAAATAGCCATCAAGCATCCATATATGCAACAAATTGGGAAGTTGGCCACTAAAAAACTAGGTGTTCCATAAACTTGGCAGGGTGAATTAGTGTGTTACAAGAATTAAGTAGTGGTGCCGCTAAATTTGCACATCATTAAGTTGCTTTTGCGAGAATTACATGACTCTCCAATTGGTGGACGTTCAGGTGTATTGAGAACTTATAAACACCTTGCACAATAGTTTTATTGGCCGTCAATGCATAGAATAGTGCAGGAATACGTCTTTGCTTACAATGTATTTCAACAAGCTAAGTCATCAACTCTATCACTAGCAGGCCTCTTACAACCATTGCCAATACCATGTCAAGTATGGGATGATGTCACGATGGACTTCATTGAAGGACTTCCTCAATCCAATGGCAAAAACACAATTTTCGCATTAGTTGAAGGCTTAAGTAAGTTAAATCATTTTATTACTTTGGCCCATCCATTCACTGCAAAACTTGTAGATAAAAAATTTGTTTAAAAGGTCAAAAAAGTACATGGAATGCCTAGAACTATCGTTAGTGATCAAGATCCACTATTCATCAGTCATTTTTGGCGTGAATTTTTCAAGATGTCAGGCATACAACTAAAGATGAGTTCTTCCTATCACCAGCAAATGGACGGTCAATCTGAAATTGTTAATCGGTTCCTTGAATAATATCTGCAATGCTTTGCTCATCAGTAGCCACGCAGATGGAGCTTTTACATACCATGGGCTAAGTTTTGGTACAACTCCACTTACCATGTATCAATTGGAATGACACCTTTTCAAGAATTATATGGGCGATTACCTCCATCAATTCCTTATTATGAGGTGGGTTGCTCTTCAATACAACAAGTTAACCAGAAGCTTGCTTGAAGGGATGACATATTACTCCAACTTAAAGCCAATCTCAGTGTCACTAATAATCGAATGCAGCAAATGGCCAATTCCAAAAGGTGAGATGCTTAATTTCAAGTGGGTGATTGGGTATTTCTTAAACGTCATCCCTACCGTCAGCATACAGTCTTTGCATGAGCATGTCAAAAATTGGTCGGTCATTTTACAGTCCCTACAAGATTGAGCAGAAGATTGGCCAAATATATTATAAACTCAGGCTTCCAGAAAGATCCTACATTCACCCTATCTTCTATGTTTAATTACTCAAAAAGAAAATAAGTGACACTTACATGGCCAGTCCTCAGATACCACCTATTTTTGATCAAGAAATCAATATGGAACCCGAACACATTTTAAATACTCGATGGATCACAAAGGGTCACACCTTGTAGAAGAAAGTCTGGTGAAATGGAAGCACCTTCCAATCGAGGATGCCATTTGGGAAAATACTCACCAACTGCGAGACAAATTGATAAATTTGAACCTTAAGGAAAAGTTTCCATTGGAAGCAGAGGGTATTAATAAGCCCAGATGATCCTAACAAGTTCCCAAGAAAAACTCAAGATATGTGGTATAAGTATGGAAGCAATGAGAACTTTAAAGAATTGCTAAATGAGTAGGACTGTCTGACGTATTATATGGTTAAGAATGAGTCAATGAAACTATTAGACTCATTATACAATTAGGAATGAGTCAATTAGCTGTTAGCTAATAATCTAAGGATGTGAATAAGTACCAGTTATTTAGTAGTGCCGTTGGAGTCCGAGTCTCAAGTGGTTGTGGGAGTATGTTAGGAAAAGTTGGTTATTTTTAATGTTCTCTAAAGCTCTTACCTACATATACATCTCATTATCATAAGTTAGGTAGTTCAAAATTGTCCCACTAAATTTCTCACTAAAGTATACTTTTAATTTCCTATCTTACATCAAGACTGCGCTATTTCTGACACCTAAAATACCATACTCAATCTTAAAGATGTTTGTGAATTTAAGAAAAGCTAATAAGGGAGCTAACTCAACTTTTCTTTCAGTGGGTTAAAGGATCTCTCTTAGTCGTCACCCCACCTAAACACAACACTCTTTTCACTATCTTGGTTAAGTGTGTATTAATGGTACTAAGGTCCATAACAAATCACTTATAAAAGCTAGCCAAAATAAGAAACTCCTAACCTTAGTTTTTTTTGTATTAGCCACTTGCTAATAGCTTTCACATTCTCCTTGTCTGTATTTCCTCCAATTACATTGAGCATTTAAATAGGAAATATAACCTATTTGGAGAAAAAAAGGAAACTTTTTCAAATTTCTACACATTTTCTCCTATTTAGGAACATGTAAAATATTTCTTAAATGCCTAATATGCTCATCCAAGTTCTTACCATAGATAAGAATATCATTGACATACATCATAACAAACTTACAAAAAAAATTCACACAAAACATACATTAAGCTGATAAAAGTGTTATATGTATTAGTTGACCCAAATGACATCACTAAGCACTCATAGAAACCATATATGTTTTTAAAGGCAATTTCCATTCATTTCCTTCTATAATCCTAATTTGATAGTAACCATATTTTGAATCAATTTTAAAGAATAACTATGCTCCATACACCTCATCAAGCATATCATTTAATGTAGGAATAAGGTGCCTCTACTTTACAGTAATTTTATTAATGATGCAATAATCTACACACATTTTTTAAGATGCATCTTTTTTTTAAATGATAGCAAAATATGAACACACAAGGATTCAAACTCTCCCTCATGTAGACCTTCTCTAAGAATTCTTCCACTTACTTTTAGATCTCTTTTTTCTCTTCTAGATTTGTTTTATATGTGGTTCATTTGTGGAATTTGAGCTCTAAAATTTGGTGCTCAATCTCTCTCATCAGTGGCAATCCACTCAAAATGTCCTCTTAAAAGAGGTCATCAATTTCTTATAGAGTGGACACCACACCACCAGGAAAAGTGATATTAGCATCTAATTTATCATAAATAAATATGCCTTTCTAAACATGAAAAAGCATCTGGTGCTATTTTTTAAGATGAATCTTTTTTTATATAATAGTAAAATACGAACATACAAGGATTCAAGCTCTCTCTCATATCGACCTTCTCTAAGAATTCTTCTACTTACTTTTAGATCTCTTTTTTCTCTTCTAGATTTGTATTATATGTGATTCATTTTTAGAATTTGATGCTCAATCTCTCTCATCAGTGACAATCCACTCAAAATTTCCTCTTAAAAGAGGTCACCAACTTCTTATAGAATAGAAACAACACCACCAGGAAAAGTAATATTAACATCCAATTTATAATAAATAAATATGCCTTTCTAAACATAAAAAAGCATCTGTGCTTGTCCAAAAATGATCTTCAGTATCCTCCACTCTTGCTACCAAACTCACTGACTTTCCCTCATGTTTATTGCTTATTTTTTATTATGCTTAAATTGTTTTAATTATCCCTAGGTGTTTACTCTCATTTCTTTCCTTTTAATCTCTCTTGTTCACTTTAATAATCCTGAGTTGATCTTTATATACCTTCTTGGTGACAATGGATTAAAGGTGAATAGTTTTCCATTCATGTTAAAGGAATATCTATTTTTGTATCCATCACGCATGACTCTCCTATCAATTTTTCAAAGATGCTCTAACAGGTTATGGCCAACTTGCATAGGCACTATATCATATGGTAACTCATCCTTATACCTCTTAATCGAGAAAGAAACTAGAACTTGCTTAGTTACCTTAACTTTATACTATTATTCAACTATTGTAGATTATAAAGATTGGGGAGTTTGTAGTTATCAGTTAAAACTTCTCCGTTCTAGCTATATTGGTACAATTCCTCCATCTATAATCTTATTACAAACCTAATCCTTAATGAAACACTTTATTTGAAAGAGAACACCCTTTTTCTCACTCACATTATCCTCTCCTACATACATACTCAATGCCCTCTTTATGACGAACATCCTCCCACCTCTTTCTTCCTTACCACCCTTTTAATTTATCTTTCTCAAGTAGTTAAAAGCATTACCAACCTCCTCATATGCCTCAACATCATCCATCCTAGTAAGTATGTTATAGGCATGGTATAAAATCTTCTTCTTTTTTGTGATATCCCTAACTTCATCGAATTGTCATATAAGTTGCTTAAATTAGCCTTATGTGACGTTCATGATGGACTCCTAGTCTACTCTTTCCTCCTCACTTACTTCCTTGTTTTTAGATTATTCCTATCTTTTTTTAATTCATAATGTATATGTAAGAAAATGTTTGTAGCAAGCACTCTCTCATATATTTCTCTCAAAATTCACTCAACTCATAACTTAAATTCTTGAATAAAGGTTCTCTATGCTCTAGAAAAAATAAATTAAGAAAGCTAGTTTAAATCTTCCCTAATTGTCAAATTACTTCCAAAGAAGCAAATTGGTCAAAAAAAAACATAATTAGGAAAAAAAACTCAAAATTAGAAAGTAAGTTCTATAAAACCTAGTTAGATTGAATATTAAAAAAGAAAATTTTGACAAGAATAAATAAAATTAGCCAGAAAAAGAAATAGAACATTAAAATATAATATGTAGGATGTAAGAATACCTTATTCTTTAGAGAAGAAATGATAATCCTTATCAAGGATAATATAATTCAACCTTTTATGTATGCTTTAGATGAGATTTTGTTAGGGATTTTCTTCACAAAACTTTGTTAATTTTTTTTATTAAGTTGAAAAATCAAGAAACAAAGAACAAGGAACTTGAGAATAATTTTTTCTTAATTAATCTTAAAAATGATAAGAACATAAAGGAAATTATGTAAATGATAAGAAGACACAAGAATCTTAAAACATATTGATAGAATTTCAAGAACAAATCTAAATATAAAAGACAATTCTAGTACCAAAATTTTCTACGACCCTCACTAATAGGATTAGTGAGATTCGATATCTATATGAAAGTGTCAAGGAATATTTTACCGTGACAAATTTGATCTAAGAAAAACAAACACAAAAACATGAAATAATGATTAGATTGCCACAGTCATAAAAAAGAAAGGATCAAGAGTGAAACAATTCTAAGGTTTTGATAACTACTAGCAAGTTAAATAAAATAACAAGTTTTTAGAGAACTTAACAAAAGAGTTACTCTAAAAGATCAAAGAAAAAATCTACAAAGTTTCTAATTGACTCATGATGAGGATAAGCTATCTATTAAAATAATTAAAAAAGCCTTGTATAGGTATAAAATGCTAAAACTAAATTCTTAAAAGGAAATAACATCTTAAAATAACAAAATCCTAAACAACTAAAGCATGTTTTTAAAATTTATCCTAAGATATGTTAGTGTTGGTTTTGTTCTTGAGCTTTTAATGCGTATAAATAGGACAAGTCTAGTATTAGTTAAAAGTTCAATTTTGGTGACAGTTTGTTTGTATTTCTCTAGTCTACAAACCCAGAGAAAGACTAATGCCTAACAGTAATTTGAATCTAACATCAATTAGGTTTTACTTCCCAACCTTCAAGAGTTAGTGCAAGACTAGTGCTAAATAAAAATGTGACTTCAATTGCTAGTTATATTTTACAACCTTCTGGTGATACTTTCTCCTTCACTTAAATCATTAATACAACCTTGAATTTAGTCTCTTAATACATATTATTCATGGTTAAATTAATTTGTTTTAGCACATTTATAAGATGGTTAGTATAGATTTATAATGTTTTTCTATGTTTAGTTCACTATCTTTTATGTGAGGATTTTAAGGAGGAAACACATAATTTAGTAAAAATTTCTCCATAGTTGTCTAATAAAGGATGCCTTAAATTTGTTTAGAAGATAAGAAGATGTCAACAAATTTTGTAAAATAATAGGGAGTCAATTCTAACTTGAAGAACCGGAGAACTTAGCGGAAAGGCATAATAAGCGTTAGAAATATATAGAGATAGACACATATCTTTTGCAAAGGTTTGATAAGTTAAGAAATAGAACAAGACTAGTGTTAGAGTTAATTCTCTAGATTAGATTTCTACTTATCACTATTTTATGAAGAAAGTTACAAATAAAACTGGCATTAGTTACCACTTGTGTTATTAGTCAGATATAAATTGGTGTCAGGCATTGGTTACACATTGACTCGTAATAATTAAAATTTTTAGAACCAAACCATTACTGATGTTATTGTTGGTACAATATAGGTTTTGATGCTAGTATAGTGCCAGTTTTTAGACACAACTTATGAGGATATTTCACATCTCAAGTTTCAATAATTTAAGACTCTACTTGTATAGCCTTAACTATAAATATTTGAACAAGGTTTTACTTGGAGGAATTGAGGAAGGGTTTTGAGAGTCACACCAGTTTTATTTTTGTATTTTTATTCTTTTTTTGATAAAATGTAAATGTATTATATCAGAAAAAGATATTTACAGGGGCATTTTGGGGCATTCCCCGACCCTCAAAAGAACACGCAGCACTGCCTACAAATTATAAGCAGTAGTACAACGGTCAAAATAACCCCGTGTATGGTTACTG
>JANIIA010471503.1:0-17577 GCA_027478495.1 Erythroxylum alaternifolium | reverse complement strand
TGATGACAATCAAATAATAATAATGTTAGAAATAAATGAACTAGTTTGATGAGTGTGTTAAGTATGCAGAAGTACAAAATACAGAAGAAAAACACAGAAGAAGTGGAGAACACAGAAGAAAGCAAAACACAGAAAAAAGCAAAACATGAAGAAGAAAAACACAGAAGAAGTGGTTAATATAGAAGAAGCAGAAGATACAGAAGAAGTAGAAAACATAGAAGAAGCAAAACACAGAAGAAGCACAAAGATACAGAAGAAGCAAAAGATACAGAAGAAGTAGAAAACATAGAAGAAGCAAAACACAGAAGAAACACAAAGCACAGAAGAAGCGTAAAGATATAGAAAATAGAAAACATAGAAGAAGCAAAACATAGAAGAAGAGAAAACACAGACGATACAAAGCAGAAGATACGCTAGTATGTCGAACAGTTAGTTAGTTGTAGTTAGTTACAGAACTCAACTGAATAGTGGTTATCAAGATTCAAGAAGCAGTTATCAAGAATCGAGAAGTAGTTGGAGACTTAGACTATAAATAATAGTCGTAGTCAAAGATTGAACAACTTTTCAACTTTTTGAAAACCTTTGAACAATTATTAATCTTTGAGCTTTCAAGTGTATACTTAGAAAAGAAAATTTATGTAGTGCGATACTGGAGAGCTAAACATACTGTAAAAAAAGCTCACAATATCTTTCTAGTGAGAGAAAGAAAAGCTAAGAGCCTGGAGAGGCCAAGATAGCCGAAAGAATACTTGGTGTAAGAGACCTGAAGAGGCTCTGGAAGGAAAGAAAGAATACTTGTAAATTTGCTGAAGTATAGTGAAAACTCAGACGAATTCTGAGGACTGGACGTAACCTACGGTTTGGGGTGAACCAGTATAAAATCGCAGTGTCTATCTTCTATCTCTCAACTTATTCTATTTTGTTTGTAAACAAGTATATAGAAGTTATTTGCGATTTAACTATATAACAATTTTGTGATATTCTTTTAACAAGTTAGAGAAGTTCTTACCAAGAAATATTAAAGATTTTGTATTCACAAAAAGAATACACAATTCAACTCCCTTCTTGTGTATTTTATCTATTATAAGTAATTTCTATTAACGTGTGATTTACTTCAGTAGCCACTTTTTATGTTTTTCTTTGCTCTTTTGGTGTCTCTCATAACTCTCAAGTTTGCCTCCCTTTTTGTAGCCTTCATAATGTCCTTTTATACCAAAAACTAGGTATTTTAAAACTTACTTGGTCACTTAAATAGTTATATAGGTGACCGTGTATATCCAAAAACCCTTTAATCGTAACTTTACATGGTCACAGTGACTTGCACGGAACATACAAGGTCGTGTAGATTCACAGAAGCAAAAATTGTGTCTTTGAAGCTCCACACATTCATAGTGGCTTACATAGTCACTATACATAGTTGTGTAAGGCCCAAGTTACTTCAATTCTTCCATTTTAAGCCATGATTTCACCCTAATTCTTCTTCTTTTAGTCTATGACAATTATTACATAAAAACACACTTCAAGCAGAATAAGTACCACAAATATCATAAGATTCTCAAATAATAAGCAAAACACATTAAATATAGGTATATAAATGTAATCAATTAATCATTTGTCGGTAAATAGTTAGGTTACTTGAATAAATTACTAAGTTCAACTAATAATCCATTCAGTTCGTCAATTCCATTCCCAAAATTTTTAATAATTTTTAAGGCCCTTACTTGAGATCACCTTAGAGGCTCTATCTGGATTCCTAGTTAAGGTCATCATCTTGCCTTCTAAATTAAACCTTATTTTTTTAGTTTTGAAATCGTATAACACATTATTTATTGTTAGCATCCATTATACCCTACGAACCATATTGCAAATTCCTAAGTTGATATCTAATACATCACTAGGGAACCCCAAAACTTACACATGCTAAGTGAATTCTTTATAAAATTGATGGCAATATGATTTTAGACCCCCACCAAATATAATCTAAAGACTTTGAACTTCTTTAATATCTATTCATCCTTTCCTTACCACTAATTCATCTATGAAGTTATGAGTGCTCCTATCATCAATTAGGATGTATAGGGGTGGTTTTTTTTTCTGATGTTCTTATATAACCCTCATCTATTTATACTTCTTTTAGTCATGTAATCCCGCCATTGCTTGATAAGAGACATTAGGAATCAATGTTTTTCACCTTCTTTTGTAATTGGTTCTTCACTTTTTAAATTTACAACTTCCTCATCTTCTAACACATACAGCTAGAATTACATCTTTTTGCATTAGTTTCCTACTTATAGCGATCATTGCACTAAAATCATAATCCCTTCTCCCTGTTCTCATCTAGTTCTTGAATATTAATAGTCCTTTACCTAGAATTGGGTAGTATTTCAATTTTCATATTTGGTTTCATTATTGGATTCATTTGAGTTGATCCCTTTTTTCATTATGCTATTGCCACCTCCTAAATTACGTAACATTTTGATTCCTCCTTTCCCATGGTGTAATTGAGTCCTAACAACTACTATGGAATCCTATTTCCTTTTAAGCATGCGTGTCTAGTAAAGGTTTGAAGGATTTAGTAACTTCATCATGAGCTCTAACTCTAGTTTGATTCCCTTAAAGAAAAGTCCTATCAAGTAGTTTTCTAAAAGTGAAATCTTATTAAAGTATTTGTCAAACTAGGCACAGTATTTTGATATGAATCCTTTTTTCTTCAATTCCTTTATATTACCTATAGGATCTTCAAATATTTCTTCATTGAATCTTTGATTAAGGGAAACCATAAACTTCATCCATCCCATCTATTCCAGTGAGTTCCTACTCCTCATAATTAAGTGGTGCCTTTTTAAGCGTATCCTTGCAAATACATCGATGTTATTCCCACTTTCAAGTTATCAAAGGTATAGCCCACTTTGAAGAATTTTTCAAAATTAAAAAACCACTATTAAAAATTGAGAAGTCAATTTTACTAAATCTGATTAGTATTGTATAGCCTTCATTTTCCAAAAGAGGTTAGTCGTTGCACTTACATTCTCCTTTCCTATTTTTTGCATAAACTGGTGAAACATTAACTTCAAATCACTTATCTCCTTTCCTTGCTTATGCATTCTATTTTTTTTCATTAGTAGTTTTTGATTCTACGATTAAGCCTCAAGAAGGTTTTGCATGCCCTTCTATTACCATCATAACTATCTACCTTATTCCTTCCACTATGGTAGCCATTTAAGGTTTGGTTTCTCTAACACCAAGATGATACAAAATTCATATAAAGAAGAAATATTCAGAATTGGTTTAGAAGGAGAAGCAAACTTGGTAAAGGAGAGAGAGAAAAAGCTTGAGAGAGAATAAAAATTGAAAACAAAAAAGGACACAAAATAATAATCGTTAACTCTCTGACATATTTGTTACAATGTTTAGATGAATATGCTCTTACTTGATCATAAGACGTATGTATGCAATGATTATATTCGTTAAATTGAAATGCTGTGTTAGGGCATACTACTTAAGCAACTAATATCATTTTATTCATCTCCTTCTTGTCATTTCTAACTTTCCTTCTTGTTTACTTATTTATAACAAAGGATTTGTAAGTTGTGAGAAGGCAATAAGTTTGGTATTTGAAAAAACTAAGATAAGAATATTAAGGTTTAGCTCAATTAATATATAAGAGAAGAAACAATAATAGTGAGAAGATGATTTTTTCTCACTGTTTTCTAGAGGCAAAATTCTTATAAAACCACAAACAGAAACCCCTAACGTGAAATGATGTAATTTAGGATCCCTCTCCTAAACTTTTTTGTGTGAGCATATATTTTTTGTATTTATCATTTTTCATTTTAAGGGTTAACTTTTTTTTTCACTTTTAATTTTTTTAAATAGTCTATATAATTCTTAATGGCTTAATTTAAACCTCTTCTCTTGACAAATTGGTTCTTGTGCTAAGTTTTACCATTTAAGTCTAAAATTTACTTTATACCCATTTCTAAATCAATATTTTAACTATGTCATTCTCTAAATGAAAACATTTATTTAACTCCAAACTAGGAGGATTGAGCTTTTTGCAACCTTAATCTCTCAAGATCTTTCATAAAGAATTCACGCAAGAAATATTTTAGAGCTAATTATAATTCTATTATAGAGATCATTTTGAGGCAACATTAAAGAAGAGATTTGTTGAAACTTTCTACTATGGGTGTGAAGTTGTTGAAGTCATTGATAAGTTGATACTTCGTGGTAGTTTTATGAAAGCCTCCAAAGGAGGCACCTTAGGAGTGATATTTGCTTAATTGATTATGATAACACTTAGTGTTTACTGATATGAAATGCTTAAGACATCCATGTCAATTCATATTTGGCTTTAGGTGCAATTCGAAAGTGAAAAAGTTGAAGTGAGTCAAAAAGACTATATTTGAGTTATCTTCTTGAGATTCAAACTTACTTGTTTTTATAGAGCAATAAGAAGAAGGATTAAAAGAAAAGGAGATAAGAAAAAGCATAAGAATTGAAGAAGAAAGTTATCACGACCATGAAAAAATAGTTATAGCTGTAAGACTCATTTCACACCCATGACAAATTTTTTATGGGCGTGACACTTCATGTCATGACCATGCAAGGTGGATCACCGGCGTGACACCATCATGCATGCCCATAATAAATGACAAGTCACCTAAACCACAAGTTTTTAGTATAAAAACATTGTTTTGTGACTGCAAAATCTATGTTTCGTTTAGGGTTTTTGTTTTGGGAGGGAAAGGTCTTGGTTTTGAAAAAGAGAAGGGGAAAATATCCATTCCTTTAAAGAACCATAAGGGCTAACTTCTCAACACCAGTTTGGAGGTGATATCGATATCGAAGAACCTGGTTAGCATTTCTCTCATTATTTGTTGTTCTTTCTCTTAGGGATTGATTATGTTATCCTATGTTTAATGTTTGGGTGTTATGTAAGATTGATTGAATGCTCTATTTTATTTCTTTTATATAAGAACCCATCGCTAGAATCTTTAATATAATCCGTAATCTTATGTTGAGATTTGCTTGTGGCATCTAATGGTTTTTAATCATTAGGGATAACATAACCTAAGATAAATGACCCAAGATTATGTGTTCGTTTCCTTGATTAATATGTTTTCCTAACTCGTAATGAGATTGTTCAATTAAATCTAGAGAGCTTGTTCTGGGTTGTTCAATAGCTAGGTTTAATTAATAAGTTCTTCTTAATCAAACATGACCTAATGGAAACAAAGCTTATTGTTAACCTACGATTAATAGTTGCTAGGAGAGTTATGAGAAATAATTCAATGAAATATGTTTAATTACGTGTAGCCGAGATTGAACCAATGATTGGGTCCCTAACGAATTCATTATTTTATATTGTTTTCTTTGATTTGTTTTAATTAGTTTAGTTTCATTTTATTTTATTATTTGAAACTAAACCAAACCCCCTAACCTAAACACCAATTTTTTTTCACTACGAAAGCTAACTAAACACTCTATGTAGGATCAAACTAGACTCACCATTGCTGTAGTTATTGGTTTAATTATTTTGAGTATTGTTACGATGTGCTACGTCAATTTTAGCACTGTTTCCAGGGAGTGTGGTGTTTTAGTCTTTGTTCTTGATTTAATTGGTGTTTTGTACATATTTGTTTATAATTATTTTATTTTCAGTTATTTCATAATATTTTCACTTTTTTTAGTGCTTGTGTATTAAAAAATATTTTTTTCATAGACAGAAGTAATTTTTTCTATAACTTATATTCCCAATCTTATAATCAAGTTTGAAGTGATCATACAAACTTTAGTTATGGATGGGATAATCACCAAAATTACTTCTATGATAGTTTGCAGGATGCACAACAATTCTCGTATAGATTAAAAGCTTCTTATTACGACTCGGGTCTATCTTTAGAAGAATTAGTTAATATTTTCGCTACTAACACTTTGTAATTTCAGTATGAGGAAAGGTAATTTTTCCAGGATACAAGGTTTAGTGTCCAAAATTTAGAGTGGCAGCAAAACTCAGGCACATCTTTAGAAGAATTGGTTAATATTACGATTGCTAACAATATTCAACTTCAACAAAGTGTACAATAGTTCCAGGAAGATAGGATGCAACTTCAGCAGAATTTGATGCATTTCTACGAAGATACAAGGTTTAGACTTCGAAATGTGGCAAGTCAGATATATCAGATGATGGAAGCTCTTGACCCCCCTAGCATCACAAAGCAAAAAGGAGCAACCATATCAACCCAAGGTATACCCAAGGGACGTTAGTTTAGAGACCTTACAAAGTTAAGAGGAGCTTGAGAATCTTGAGATAACTACTCAAGGATTTGTTTATGCCAAAAAAGTGGGATCGACCTAGACTCACTATTGTTATAGTTGTAGGTCTAGTTATTTTGAGTAGTGTTATGACGCACTACATCAGGGAGTTCCCACTCTCCTCATGGTAGCTTATATGCGAGCCAATTTCCTACCCTATAGGAGGCTAGGTCTATTAATACAAATAGTAACTTAAATGATATGAGCAAATCATGGAGTAATGTAGTAGCTTCTGGTACCTAAAGGAGATGCCTAGGCATTTCTAATCAACTATAATCCAAGGCATTATTAGTCTCTTTGGAGATATTACAGGAAGGCACCAAAAATTGGGGAAACATTATAGTGGGTTACTTTCTAATCAAATGGCTTGTATTCCCTCAGGTTCAAAATTGGAGGCATAATAGATGGTGAAGCAAAGGGCTGAATAAGGTCCTGCTCACTAAAGAAGATTCCTTTCTCTTTAAATTCATAGATAGTGATAACCTAAACAAGGTAATGGAAGTTGGAACTTGATACAATGGGGTCAACCAATTTTTATCAAAAAATAGTCCCTTGGAAAGAAATTAGACAAATCTAGAATAGAAACTATCCCATTATGGATTAACTTCCACAAAATTCCATTAAAATATTGGACTCTGGATGGATTAAACTTCCTTGCAAGCTCTGTGGTAAAGCTAATTGCTTTTTTTCAGCTATAACCAAGCTTGAGAAAATCTATTTTGCTAGAAATTTTTTGGATGTGAAATCCAAAGAGGAATTACTTT
This sequence comes from Erythroxylum alaternifolium, assembly GCA_027478495.1. Classification (NCBI taxonomy): domain Eukaryota; kingdom Viridiplantae; phylum Streptophyta; class Magnoliopsida; order Malpighiales; family Erythroxylaceae; genus Erythroxylum; species Erythroxylum alaternifolium. The sequence continues at coordinate 10,495 of JANIIA010471503.1, read as the reverse complement.
AGGTGTTGCCTGTAATGAAATTAGATCTGGATGGTGAATTAACTAAATATGAAATTCATCCTTCATATAATTGGAAACCAAAATTGAGAAAGAAAAAATGGAAACCAATAGGGAAAAAGTTTCTTCTAGGAGCTACTTTGAAGTTTAGGGATTGAAGAGGACTTAGCTCCACCTATAGAAAAGGAAAATTTAAGAAATGATCAAACTAATATTTGTCTGAAGAGGTTCAAATTGCTAAACAAAACAATTTCTCAACATCTAAAGTAAACCAAAATGTAACAAGTGAGGATGAAGGGTTAGAATCAACCCCCAGTTACAATGTTAATAAGGAGGAGACTCTTGATCTTAAAAACAATGGAAACTTAGATATGGAGCAGATTGAGCAGTAGTCTCCAACTACTATTAGGAAATTTGAGAGGAAAAGAAGAAAACCTATAGGGTAGCTAGTGGTTCCCTTCTTTTAATCAATGCTTTTTTGGAATATAAGGGGTATGAATGAACCCCATAAAATTTAGGTGAGGATTTTGGTTCCAATCATAAACACCATTATAATGGCGAAATTGTTTATGCTTTCAGAAGTGAGAAAGTAAAATTTGCAGTTCAAAGCAATTCATATTAGTTTGTTCATCTTAGTTTCAAGCTAGAAAATTCATACCATACCTTTGACATCTCCATTATGTATGCTTCCAACTTTGAGTTTCAAAGAATTAAATTATGGGAAGATCTCTCAAGCATTAGAAACTTATTATTAGGCACTTGGATTATACAAGGTGATTTTAATTATGGCTTACTCGCCCCAGAAGCCCCGGGAGATAGATTAAACCATTCCAGCTTAGGTAAGGAGTTAGATAGAGTATTTACTAAATTAGATGTCACTAATTTAAAGTTTTCTAGGAATCTTTTCACTTAAAGCAATAAGAAAATATGCATAGCCTTAATCAGGAAGACACTCGATGGAATTTTAACTAATCGACGATGGATGAGGTATTTTACTTATTCTAATGTTCTTATTGGCCCTCTTTATGCTCAAACCACTCTTATTTGGAAATCTAGAATTTTTTCCCTTGAGGAATCTTAATTCCCATTCAAGTTTTTCAGTTTTCTCTCTAATAAGGGGGATTCATGGAGTTAGTTAAAGAAGTTTGGGATAGTGATATAACTTGTTGTAAGAACCTGATTAAAGTAATTCCATAAATCTGGAGGCCCTCTTACTATACAAAGGTTGCAAAAGGCCAAAGAAGAGTTAAAGACAGCATAGGATGCTAGCTACATTTCTTCCTACTATCAAGCATTAAAAACTAAAGAGATTAGGAAACTTAAGAACTATAATAGGGCCTTTCTGGATCATAATTCCTCGCTTTTGCAAAAGGTAAGAACTAATTGGCCAAAAGAAGGTGATTCAAATACTAAGGTCTTTCACCATTCTGTCTTAATAAAAAGAAATTCTAATAATATCGATTGCCTGCATGATAGTAAAGACCAAATGGTAAGTAAAACAATCCTTGATTGAAAATACAGTGATAAAATTCTATACTAACCTTTTAGCTTCACAACTTTAGTCAACTTTTCTTAGAGGACCTAGTAGAGTTAATCGACCCTCCCACATTTTATGGGAACATCGAATTACTTCAGTAGCCAAATTTTAGCCAGGAAATCAAGGAGTTATGTTTTCTTTAAACCCAAGGAAAACTCCAAACCTTAATAGGTACAATGCACACTTGTTTCAAAGCACATGGAACATTACTGGCAACTTACTAGTTAAAGTTATATAGGAATTCATGCACTCAAGGAAGTTGCTAATGGAGATTAATGCTACTCACATATATGTGATTCCCAGGGTTCTTAATGCTAACTCCCTAAATGATTTTAGACATGTTTCTTTTTTTAACACTGTGTACAAGGTGATTATCAAGCTATGTGTTAATAGGATAAATGAGATTTCTAACGGGCCACATGATCCTATAAAGCAAATGATTCATTTCTTCTAAGGAGCTTTTATTCAAGGCAAATCTATTTTAAACAATATTCTTATGGTGAAGGAGCTGATGAGGGAGTATAAGACTAAAAGATCCATCAAATGATGTGCTATTAAAGTGGATTTTTCCAAAGAATTCGACAGTATCTGTTGGAACTTCATTTTTAGCAATCTTAAGTGGTTAGAATTCCCTATAATATTTATATCTTAGATCAAAGAATGTATCTTAACCCCATCTTATAGAGTGCTCATTAATGGATCCCCAACTAAAATTTTCAAAGGATCAAATAGGACAAACTAGGGAGACCCTCTTTCACCCTACCTATTTGTTATCTCTACGGAAATCCTTAATAGAATCATCAAATCAAACAAAGATGGTAATCCAAATTTATCTTTCCATTACAAATCTAAATTGCTCCAACTTACTCGTCTTAGTTTTGCATATGATTTAATGATATTTTATATAATAAATCATAAATCCATCTCACTATTACATAAATCACTTATAGAGTTTTGCAGGATCTCTAGTCTAAGTTTTAATGTTTTGGAGAGTAGGATTTACATATCTTCTGATGTTTGTAATTCCAATAGCTTAAAGGACATATTTGGTATAAATATTCAAAGCTTTCCTTTTAAGTATCTAGGATTTTCTATCTCTTATAAGAAGCTGAAGTTTCATGATTCCTTGCTACTATTGGAGAAATTCAAGAAAAAAAATTAATGTTTGGCATAATAGAACTCTATTTCAAGCAGGAAGGGTTCATCTTATCATCTTTGTGCTGAATAATCTCCATAACCATTGGAGCTCTCACCTATTCATTCCTAAGAAGATCACTAAGGAAAACAAAAAATGCATGAGGAACTTCCTTTGGTCTGGGAAGGCTGAAAATTCCAAAGGAGCCAAAATCAAATAGGAACAACTCTCCTAGAAAAAACAAAAGGGAAGCTTAAGTATTATCTCAATTTAGATGATTTAAACAAAGCTAGCACCTAAGAAAATTTAGAGGCTTTTTAATGATAAAGAGGCCCTTTTGAGTAAATAGACAAATGAATATTACTTGAACGATTCTAGATTCTGGAAAAAGGGGAAAAACATGAACACTCCTAGCCTTTCATACAAATGTTGAGGTATAGATATATTATATACCTTTTTATCATAATACAAATTGGAAATATATAAGATAATTGGTTTGATAACTAGGCCACTCAAAGTCCACTAATCAAAAGAGGAAACATGTTAATACTAACTCCTAGAATACTAATTCATATTAGAGTTTCTAAATTTATTACATAAAATGCTTGGCTAGTTACAGGAAAGGGAGTTGATAAACTATTGAACCATTATCCTAACCACTTGCTTAACTCTTTTATAATGGACAAAGCCTCCTAGTCTATCAACAAGAATAGTGAGTTCTTCAACTCTTCCTACTTGAATGCTATTAGACCCCAAGTTTCTATAATTTCTTGGTATAACATTGTTTGGAAAGGATCATTGATACCAAAAGCATGCGTTGTCACCTAGCTGGTTACTAGAGGGAGATTGAAAACCAAAGATAGCCTTAAGGGGATCAGTGATTAGATCTGGGTCTTATGCAACGTGATGAATTAATCTATAAATTATCTTTTCTTATAATGCAAGTTCACAACTACAATATGAGCTAAAATGTATTAGAAATTGAACTTAGATTATCCAGTAACTGATTAGGAAAGTATTTTAGTATGTGCTAAAAATCAATATAAAATAATGGGGAAAGATTAGAAAAAAGCTTAAGCCTTTACTTGAACTGCTCTATTTATTCTTCTTTGGAATGAAAGAGACAAAAGAATTTTTAAGAATACTAAGACTGAGAAGCATACAATTGCACATAGAACCTATTGTTAGATTGGAAAAATACTTGTTGCATACCAAGCCACCAAAGACTTGAATTATTATCTCAGAAGAAGATGGAACTTGGATTAACCTAGCTTTTAGATTTCTAGCAGTTTAAAAGATGAAAGGTTGTAATTTTACTTATTTTTATCTCATCTTTGTTAAATCAGCCTTATAATACTACATTTTACTGCTTTTCAAATCTTATTAATGAATTCATTTACCTTTCAATTAAATATTTTAATTGTAACATTCCGTTTCCATACCAAGGGTTAGGACATAGGATCCTGAACCATGATACATGAGAAATAGCATAGAGAATACGTGAGGTGCATTGCATTTACATGCATATCATTAGATAAGCATACACACACGTGAATATTGATTTTTATACACATTACAAATACTGTACATGCACTCAATTAACACATTCCGAGATATAAATGATTTTTTAAGGATTATGATGTGAATTATGAATCATTATGTTGTGAATTTTGATTTAGTGATTCATAATAATTAATTCAGAATTTTTGGTGAAAATTGAGAGATTTCTGAAATTATATGTGTTTTTGGACTAGGAAAAATGTCAAGTGGCAAGACAAATTAATAAATGGTAGTAGAAATTGGTAGTAGAAATAAGTGACAAGTAACATTAGGATTTAATGACAAGTTTCATAGAAAATTGGGTGACAAATAGATTGGAAATTCAGAGATAAATGGACTAGTTATTAAAAGAGTTGAGTGGAGAGCACATGAAGGTGACATGTGGCAAGTGACAAGTGTCATGCCACTTGCCACACATCTATCCAACGATATTTTCTCCTTACAAGACATTTTCAATTGTCTTTCACTGTGTTCATCTTCTTTGTTTTTCTTCTTCTCCATTCACGATCTTCACCCTCACCTCACGACCTTGTGTTTGCTCTCATACTTCACTTGCTACTTCCATTTTTTGTTGCCTTCATTTCTGTTGATAAAAACCTAGCCTATTCTACCTCAGTAAGATGATGATCGTGTGATGCTTTGGAGCTAGGGTTAAGTGATATTTTGAAGAAGCTTGGATCTAAAACAAGTAAGCAATACATCAAGCTTCATGGGTTGTTGTAAATGAAACAAATATGGTGATTGTTTTGAGATTGAATGATCATAATAATGGTGTTGAAGTATTTTGTAATGTGGATGTAGAAATGAGCAGGGTTATGTTTTGTTTTTAATATAAATGATCAAAAATAGATTTTGAGTTGTGTTAAAGATGCTTTTGAGATAAATTGGTTATGAAAATGGTATTTGAATGAGAATTGAAAGTTGATGAATAAAGAGATGTGTTTAGGTCCTGTTTTTGTATTGATGATGAGTGCAGAAAATTAATGAATAAATGTACATACTGTGTTCTATTTTTTAGAGTATTAAAACCATGGATTATAGGTTGTTATTTGATGAAATAGATTGAGTTTTGAAGTTAAAGAAAAGACTAGTAAAATGTTCTTGAAATGAGAAGAAATAAGATGATAGTGAATGATAAAGAATGATGATGATATGTTTTGTTTTTGTATGGTTGATGAACAATGATTTATGGATTTGTTTCACGGATGATTATGAGTTAGAAACGAGATCGGAATGATGAGGTATGAAGTCTAAATGATGAACTACATATATTATTTATTTTATGTATTACGAAAGAGTAAAATCTGGAAAAGTTAGGAATGCATGTATCGTAGGATTAAGTGAATGGTTAATGGATCAATTGAATAAAGTTTTGTGAGTTTCTATGCAACTAATATGGTAGTTAGATTAGCATGAAATAAGGTTTCATAAAAGAGTATGAATTCTGGAAACTTAAAGAGTAAATGATGTTTCTATGTTTGTGGAATTCGTGGAAAAATGAAGGAAGAAAGGCAGAGCACGATCGTGGCATAGTCCCACGATTGTGGTCTGGATTATTTAGGTTATGTCACGATTGTGGCAGAGTCCCCACAATCGTGGCCTATTGCATAAGGTTTTGTCACGATTGTGGGAAGGTCCACCACGATCGTGGGCTACCATATTAAGTGAAATGTTATCTTTTAAGTGATGTTTGAAACAACTAATGATAAGATACTTTCTTATGATGCATTTAGGCTTGAATGAGGCTTGAAATGAACCTAGTTGATACTTGATGAGTTGATAAAGTAATTGATATGTAGTTTAGTTAATTGAGGTATAAACCTAAGTACAAACTAGACATATCTAAGTGCTAATGGTTGAATGATCAAGACTTATGATTAAGGATACATACCCGGGATTGTCATTGAGCATGCATTGTACATAACATATATATATATGTGTGTGTGTGTGTGTGTGTGTGTGTGTGTGTATAATTGAATACTTACATGATTGAGAAATTTAGTAATGTTTATGAATGTGTGCCTTGTATGATATAAAAGCGCAAATAGAACGACATCATCCAGACATTGCTAGGACATTAAGGCAATAGCTGTCTGGAGCATACTGTGAATAACCTAGATGTTCTCACTAGACTTGATTATAATTTTCTTAGATTCCAATTATTGAACTGATACTCATGTGTATGTGATAATTCCGAACATTGATAGTCTAAGGAGTTCGATAATTAGGAATGTATTGGAAGTGTTTTGATTGTATGTGAATTTGAAAGAAATAACTGTTCTCAATAAATATGTTGAATGTTGGACTTATGTCTGATGAAAATATGAAAAGTGATTGTGTAAACTGAATGAAAGTGATTGAATGAATATATGTGATTTGATGCATTTCATTACATGATATGCATGATCAAATAAAGGCAGTTTTGATCAGAGTAGCCAGTGAAAAAGAGCTTAAAGCTCAGAATGTGTATAAGAGCCATAGGCTTAGTATGTAAAATGAGCCCAGTATCTACAACAAATATGGGATAGTTATCAATAAGTCCAGTATCCACAACAGAAATAAAAAAGGCACTCAGTTACAACAAAGTAATAATTGAAAGTAAGTCACATATGCATTGTATATAAAATTTGATATGTATTAAATTAAAGATTGGAAATGAGTTGTCTGAATTGCACTGAAATTGAATTGTGAAATAATGAGCAATATGTGATTATGTGAACTGTCTCTGAAATTTGAAATGTGAATTGTCTATGTTCTTTGATATGAGTGAGCACATTAATGATGGTTCACTCACTGAGTTCACAAAACTCATGAAAATTGCAATGTGACTTTTCAAGTACGAGAGAGGAGACCTAGCTATTAAGACATTCTAGAAGTATAGTTCCTACATTTTTGGACTTAATAAATGGATCAATGGTTGGTCAGCTGAGATTGTGGATTTTAGTTGGAATCTTTTGTATAGTTCTCATGTCATATAGAACATGTTGTAAGAGTAGTAAACTCTTATGTATTTTTGATACTGTATATATGTAAATTATGTATTGAAAAGTTACATTGTAAATTATGTTTTATTAATGAAATATGGGATTGATCTTTTAGATGTTGTGTTATTCTGTATGATGCCATATAAGTGAATGTGACTACTTTAACATGTCTCCTTCATGGATTATGTTCCCAAATGTCCACGAGATGACGGGTATTTACTCGATAAAGGTGGGGCGTTACATTAATTGTGTCTCTAAATGGCCTAATTCCTTAAAACACAGCCAAAAGTAAAGAAAATTGACTACCTTGTTATGAAAAAAATTAATTAAAATCAAATTAATTGTGGATAAATTATAAAAAAGATTAAGAAACAAAACCTTATACAATCCCACCTAAGATTAAAACCAAATAAAATCACAAAAAATTTGGAATCAAATATATCAAAAAAATTGACCCATTAATTATAAAGAATCGTTAACCAAATTCATTAAGCTATTGAATACCATAAAGAATTTTTTTTAAGTTCAAAGTTCAACAAAGAAAAATAATTTCTTGATAAGTTCAAAGTTCAATGAAGAATAAGCAAAAAAATCACTCATGACTTTTAATAAACAAAGATGTCGAAAACTACTTAAAACTAAAAAAAAAGAAATATCCCCTTTGATAGTTAAAAAAATTAAGGTTTCAAATAAGGATGAGTTAGACATGTTCATTTGTCATACCGTATTGGTTATAAAGATTCTAATACTAATGGAAAACATTTGGGGCAAGCTCATGGCTGAGACCATGGATTATCCTATATAACTTTGTAAAGTTAGACATGATATAGGACATAATCGTAGCTAAGACCATGGCCCAAAACGTAACTTTTGATATAGTTACACAAATTGGCACATATTCATATTGGAATCCATATTCATGACCAAGTCTTCTCCATCCTTAACTTGTATTAAATTAACTAATGGTTGGTCTTCTTGTAAGTTCAACAAACCTCCTAAAGTTCCTGAAGTGCACTTTGAAGCTTAATTAACATATGTAATTGTTCCACAAGGCATAATGAATGGATATCTTAAAGCTTAGATAGCTAAACTCCTACGATTTTCACTCTTTTAAAAATATTTGACCTTTGAATCATCACCTACATCATAAAAGAGAAAGATTTGCAATATTAAAAGTAATACTAACATTATACTTATTTAGATATCAAATGAAATATATTTAGCACAATTTTAAGCACCTAGCTTGGGTTATTGTAGAGACTTATAGCAGTAATTAGTAAGCCTTCTTCACAAGTTTCCACTCTTTCATTTAAATATACTTTATTAATTTTAAAGTGAGTATATTGATTGATCTTTTAGGAATCTAATAACGTAAGGTTGTTGTTTAATTATTATTTATTGGATATGATCCATTTAATGTAGCATTACTTAGAAAGAAAAAAATTAGATATTTTGATCTATGAACCTTTAAGTTTTATTAATCAAGAATATTTTAAGACAAATGCATGTTTAGAACACTAAAAGAATGGGACATTAGGGATAGGTTGACATTCATCAAAAAATAACCATCACAATATAGTGAACATCCAATTGCAATTCTATTCTAGAATATTCAATTATAATCACATTAAATTTATTTAATGTTTTTGAGCTACCAGTTGTAATAGAATGTTATTGTTATTTAAAGATCTATCAATTTGATTGGGTGATAGTGCAATCTATATTTTTGAATGTTGAACTTGTAATGGGTATAAGTTATACATTTTATTCTTAACTATATTAGGATGCCAGGTTTTGGTTCTTTTTTTCAATAAAGTCAAATTTCTAGTTAACTAGTTCCTTAATTATGCATTTTTGTATATAATCTTTATGAAAACTTATTCAATGCACTATCATGCTTTTTCATTTCAATATCCACATCATATTTAATTTACATTGAGTTTATGATCATGTTAACTTATATATAACACATAGAAAATACATTTTTATTATGATTTGGAAACAAGTAACATTCATTTTGATTATAACATTATAAAAATTTAATTATACAAGTTTTATATAAGACATCGATTTTCATAACATAATATATAACGAAAGACAAAAAAATCAGAAAATCTGACATTCATATTACCTAACCATAACCTTAACTCCATTTTTACTAACACATTCATGTTTATCTTCATATTCTTGATTTATTCCTCAGTCATTATCTTCTCATATTATTCCATCTTAAATTTTGTCCATAATTTTTTCTATATATTTAATTTCTCTACATGTATCAACTTCATTTCTTCTAGTGTTGACTTTGTTCTTCAATATAGGAATTTATTTTCCTAATTAGCAAATTTCTTTCCTTATGTTCTGAATTTCATTTACCATGCCTATTAAAAAAATTACAATTACTAACTTGTTGTACCTTAATTAATAATATAAAATAATTTTATAACTATACATAATCAAACTGAATTATGTTTTTCTAATGAGGTCTTTAGTAAAGCATTTAACCCACCAAAACAAAACATATTTTTTAGATTATTGTTGATTGATGTGCCAAATGATGTAGATTATATAATCACTCAGGACTTGGAAAAAGCAAAAGTGTGGAAAGAGAAAATATATAAAATAAAGATAAAAATAAAAAATTGCAAAAATATCACTAAAAAGGTTGACTTAATTATGGAGTGGGGGCTAATTGGAGTACCATATTAGTATAAAGATAAGCTTGCTAATTAAAAATGAATGCTACGTGGACTAGTAATTTCAATGTTCTAACAAAGGCTAAGTAACTCATCCACTTAAAAGTATCTTAATATTGTTTTATAATATTAAATACTTATTTATACATGAATAAATGCTAAGATTGTTTTAAAATTTTGATGAAAATGTTGATAGTCAAAATGTAACTTTTACCTACCAAACCACTTATAACATCTACAACATTATAAATTTAGCTTGGTTACTAAAAATTTTGTGAAATGTTGAAATTATTTTTATTTAAAGAGAAGTGATTTATATATCAAGTGACTCATATCTTTACTCAAGTAATGACTTATGAATCATTTCTTATATATAAACTGTTGGAGTAATGCTCTAAAGACAATCACCTTTAACGCTTTTGTACAAACTTTATTTTGATTAATAATATGAAAGGCAATTTTCATTAGTTTGACGTTCATTTGTTTATGAATTGATGTTGTTCCAAATCGAATTAATAAAGTCCATGATACAAAACATAGCATGAAGGAAATCATGATGAGATCATGATAATGAGATTCCTATCAT
>JANIIA010471449.1:0-17586 GCA_027478495.1 Erythroxylum alaternifolium | reverse complement strand
TCAGTGTTAAGTGTTAAGTGATGTGACACGCCACCCTCGCAGGGCACGGATCCGGGTATCACTATCGATATCGGGTTTGGTTCAGCGGGAGTTGGGGTGTTACACGCGGCGAGGTTCAATATGTTTTTCGCGGCGTAAAATTCTCGAAGGTTCCAAGGAATTTTCCAATATATTCGCTGCGGCAAAACCCACAGTTCGCCACAACGAAGCCTGCCTTTACTTCCGAAGGAGTTTTCTTTTAAATTTCCAAATTCTAAGCCCTCCTCCACGCTTAAGCTCCACGATCCCAAGTCCGATGTTGGGCTCTGGAAACGGGGTCTAACATAAACTAACACTAAATACTAATTAACTTGTATATTTTAGTCAAAGAACCCATATTACTAACACTAATTTTGCGAGCTAATGACTCTTTACAACCTAATAGATTATATTTAAAATTAAATTGATTTCAATTCATCTAAGTCATTGACATATTCACAAAGTTCACAATATGCAACCTAACAAAATATCATATAATATGTAAAATTCACACTAAAAAAACACATAACCCTCCCTACTCTTGAGCAACACATTGTCCTCAACGTGAGAAGGAGATAAACAAACACACATGGAAGAAAGAAACATAAAATAAAATAAAATAAAAAATAAAGATTAATTTTAAAAGAAAAAGGTTAGAAATAAAGTCTCACGGTGATGGAGGCGGGGATGGTGTCAGAGGTAGAAATTGGATGCCTTGAGCCTCAAAGTATCGATAAATATGACGTATATCCTGACTCTGACTATATTGTGCATAGGCCATCTCCTTCATCCTTCTAGAGTTCTTCGTAAGTGTATGTATAATTACATTAGTGTTGGCAGAGGTCGTATCAATCACTTTCTTCTAACCAAGTTCTTCTATGTCGTCTTCCTCTTTGAACTCCTTGCTAGTCAAGTCCTCTTCTACCTGCTAAAGCAGTGCTGTGCCAGAACTCGCCTAACTAGCCCTAATCTTCATGTGAGTCTTTTGGCTAATGTCACGAAGTTCCATGTTATGGGACTTTACGATTTTAGCACGCCACAAATAATGGTAATTTACAAAATTAGGGAGGTAGACGGTTAGGCCACTACAATCAAACACTATAGTACTTAGCAATGGAAAAATCCAAGTACCCCATACCCAAGTTGTTGCTCCTCTTACGTAGAGTCACAACAATAGCATTCAGCACCACGCACACTAGGATGCTGTGATCCATGCATCACAGCAGAAAAAGTTCCTTTTTTGAGCACTTATTGGTTTCTGATTTGTCAAAACTAGTTGACACATAAATTTATGCAATAACAAATGCTTATGGGTTCGTATAATGTTGTTATGGGCATTCTTAGCATCAAATCACTCTAACCTAGTGAACTTATTCCAATAACGAGAAGTATGAAAATCAACGTGCAGATTGGTAATGGAAGATTCGGAGAACCTACAAATATCACGCATGATTTTAATGTTTAGCTCATAAGTTCGTCCCCCAAACTAAACCATATTTCTTTAGGGTTACTAGGTTCAAAATAAAGGGAAGTGACGAATTTGAGAGTGAGCTCTGGGTAGACAGGATATTGGAAGTGTATAATCTTGGTCCACTGAATTCTTTCTATTAGATTCTCTACCATATCTCTTAATTCTAGCATATCAAGCGTATCAATATCAAAATATTTCAAGATTACTATTTGTTTAATATTAAAGGATTGGAAACAAATACTTTCCTCCTCTATGTAGATTGGGAAGAGTGCTGCAAAATCTACCATCCTGTTCCTTCTCCCTCAGCCCGACACTTGATTTCATCCTGATGATTGGTTACACTTCGCTGTCTACTTGATGCGCAGCATATTGGATTGCAAGTAGGTGGAGGTTGGAATAAAGTGGAAATTTAGAAGTTGGTTAGAGAAAAGTGAGAGTGTTTAGACGTTTTAAACTTAGAGAGATAAAGTTAAAATAAAAGTGAGTTAAAAAATGAAGTACGGAGTGAATATATAGGTGATGGAAGGGTAAAGTGGTAAAAATTTGCTAGGCCACGATCATGGTCTGTAATATTTTAACCAATTTCTGATTTCTTTTCCTTCTTTTTCCTTCTACACATTCTTGAGATCACTTCCTAACTCTTTATAGCTCTTTCACCTCTTTTTTACTAACTTCCTAAATCATCCAACTTATGTAGAAGTCCTATGCCTTCCTGACCTTATCTGGAAACGAAATAACCTAACTACAGAATTTAAACTATCTAATGTTCAAAGGAAATAATATGAATTAACAATCCATAGGTTGCCTCCCATGCAACACTTTTTTTAACGTTGGTAGCTCAATGCTCTATCAATGGAAACTCAGTCGGGAATAATTATGACCAGCTTGCTTCCACTTTTTTTCATTCAACATCAGTTTTGTAGCCTATAAGTAAGCTACAAATTGTAAAATAACCAAAGGGAAATATTGACAACATTATGAAAACCAACTAAGCTCAGTAATGTCCTTTTTTTGAGCAAATTGTTAATAAAACATGGAATAACAAAACTCTCTGAATCTTCTATGAAATCCTGTAGTTTGCTCGTTAAGAGGGTGAGTTGTTCTTTTCTTGGATCTTCCTCTTCGTCCTCATCTCCTCTTCTTCTTTAGCTTCTTAAGTAAAGACTTCCACATCTTCTTGAAACTTGATGTCCATTGTCAATTGTTCTTCATCCTCTCATTCATTAAAAGATTCGAGCACATCAATTTTTTTGAATGAGTCTCCCTCCTCTGGATTTTTTAATACATCATTCATGTTGAATGTCACTTGGCCTCCACTAATCTGAATGATGAGGTTCTCTTCATGGATATCTACCCCAGATTTTTTTATGTTCAAGCATGGTATACCAAGATCTAGGGAATAATAGGGATGGTGTCATAATTTTCTTTATCCTCTTTCCTTATCTCTTGGTCTTCTATAAGATAGGTTCACCATGGTCTTCCACTAGTTCTTTTTGTTCTTCCCCATTTATAAGCGTGATAGCCTCATATTGCTCTCGATGATATAATTCCATATTGCTTAAAGAGTCTTCCACACTTCTCTTACAAAATTCACTAGAAAGATGACTTGAAACTTCAAGTTATGAACAGAAATGGCATGATTTTGCATTACTTGTTTAAATTGCTCTGCTAGTCTTTTCTAGTTCTCTTCCATGTCTGTTAGCTTATCCATGATTTTTTCCAATTTGGAACCCCATAAATTGGACTCATGTTGCTGAAATTCAAATAAGTCTTGATGTTGTATGTGAGTACTTGCATTTTTGGACCAATAGAAATCTAGGTGGTTCAACCACCCTGAAGTGTACGAGTTCATACAAGGATGATGATTTCCCCAACTAAATTGAGGCTCATTGAAATCCGAAAGAGTCCTTTTCTCCCTGTAATATACGTTCTCTATGATTGTTCTTTTTATCTCTTCTTAGCATTTAACTCTTGGGATTCCCTATTTTTGTCCGGTGATATCCAAGTTTATGTGTAATCTACTTTATTCCTAGTTTTTTTTTGTTAAAAGAAGGTGAAAAATCCTTAGACTATAAGAATTAAACTAATCACCTCCCCGGTAACGGTGCCAAAAACTTGATTGGTTCGGTTGTGTGTAAGTTTTAATTATTAACACTTGATAATTCATAAAGGCATGATTTGTTAGTGATCATAGTTTTTTATGTGTAATTTCTAATGATTAACCTCGATAATCCACAAGAGCACGGGTCATTCGTGTAGTACCTAAGGTGTCGATCCTACGAGGAAGGATATTCTACTCTTAAATCTAAGGCCAACATAATTCGTAGATATTCAAAAGATTGCAAAACTAAAACAAGAATTCAATTCAATCATGCAATTCAATCTAAGAATCAATTACAAACATATTAACAATTTAGTTATTGCAAAACACTCAAGAATTAACCTAAAGAAACTATCAATTTAGAGAAAGGGGAATTTTACCTATCTTTAATGCTAACCTAATCGATTATGACTTACCGAATTATTGATTCTAGATAATCTTAGGGTTGATTACTCTCTCTAGTCATAACCATTAACCATAAATTATAAACCCTAATCAGATTATGGAAATTTGCAATGTCTCAATTAACAACCTATCCAAAACCCTAACTAGCTCTGAAGTTGTCTAATAAACTATTGAAAACCTATGCGAGATCTCTCTTCACGTAATTCCTAATATGATTAATTTCTCGTTCTTATTAAATCACCTAACTCTCGTTAGCCCAATTTAATAATTTTTCATTCTATTCACCCTCTCAATTTATTACTGAATTATGCAATCATAAAAATCAATCACAATAAATCCAATAAACATAAAAACAATCAGATTTCATTAAATCAAAGATAAAAACCTAAAGGTGACTTTAGAACGTCTCAACATTCACATATCCTATCATAAAACTGCTATTCCCAACTCTATACAATAATAAAAATGGAAAATAATAAGAAATATGATCTTGAATGGAAACGGGAGGCAGCGACGTCAGGAAACTCCTAATTTGAGAAGTACATTGATGTCAACTTCTTCTCCACTTCTCTCTTCCTTCTTCTTTTTCTCAGTCTCGCAACAATCCTCGCTAAGGATTTCTCGCAAAAGTGCCTGCACATCTGCCTGATGTAGGCTACGATTGTGGGTCACATCTGAGCCTTTTTTCATTATTGTAGCAAGCAGACTATGAAAGTAGGCCATGTCCTAGGCTTCTATCATGATCATGGCATATGGCCCATGATTGTGGACTGACTTCAGTGCTTCTATCATGATCGTGACCTGCTGTGCCATAATCATGGGCCAATGTTTCGGCCCGAATGCCTTTAAAACTTCTCCGTTTTTTTATGTTGACCCTGAAACACAAACAAACACATCAAGGTAGCTAAAAACATAATAATTAAGCTCAAAGACTTGTACTAACCCATAAAAACACTTAAATATAAATAATTAACAAATAAACACAATTTAAACTTAAACATATACTAAACGATTGAATTAACAATTAATTACATATCGAATTAAGCCCTAAAACATGATGCAATTCACACTTATCAACATCCCCACACTTAAATGTTTGCTTGTCCTCAAGTAAACAAAATAACAAACACATAAAATCACAACACACAATGCAGTAATGAGACAATGGCTTCAACTTCATGAAATAAATTTAATTTAAAATATAATCATTTGAGTCATTTTAAATCATTAACATGGAAAATCCGCATCTTAGGGCTTTGATCTAAATATACATATTAATCCAAACTCAAATGTTAAATTATTCACCCTTTTCAATCAAACACACATGTTAATAATTCTCTGGTCATTTAAACTCTGTAACTCCTCCTAAGTACATTTTCATAAAAAGTCAATCTATTACAAGTTCAGTAGGTTTTTATTTGAAAACTTTATTTATTTATTTACTTATTGTGAACATGGTCTTATTCTTTTTACGCAGAGGCAAACACTGGTGATGAATGTCGATCTGGTTACTCATCTAGGTCATTTTTTAAGCTACTTGGTTGGTAAGTCATTATAGCCTTTTGACACAAAGGCACAAATTTGTGATGCGTGTCGATCTGGTTACTCTGCTAAATAACGTTCTCAACTAGCTACTATCTCTATTCATAACCCGAAGGCCAATAGAATAGTTATTTATTTAATATTAACAAACACAATTTTTTTAATTACCTACCTTGTTGTTTTAGTTACTTGTTTCCATAAAAGAATACTAGAAAAGCTACTTACGTGGAAAGGCTTCAAATTATGAATGAATGTGACTATTTAAAGGGTAACAAACTAACACTAAATCCTAATTGCATATTTAGTCAAAGATTCCAATTCATTAATTTTGCAAGCCAATGATTCTTAACAACCTAATAGACTATGCTCAAAATTAAATCAATTTCAATCCATCTAAGCCATTGACACATTCACACAATTCACAAAATGCAACCTAACAAACTATTATACAATATGCAAAATCACATTCAAAGTAAAACACATAACTATCCCCACACTTGAACAACACATTGTCCTTAATGTGAGAAGAGAACAAACAAACACATATGGAACGACGAAACATAAATTAAAGTGAAACAAAAATAAAATAAAGACTAAATTTAGAAAGAAAGGGGCTTAGAACAAAGCCTCATGGTGATGGAGGCAAGGATGGTATTGGGGGTGACAGTTGGACGTCCTGAGCCTTGAAATAACAATGGATATGACATATGTCCCGACTCTGTTGTTTTTGTGTTCATGCCATCTCCTTCATTCTTCTGGAGTTCTCTACGAGTGTATCTATAATTACTTTGGTGTTTATGGAGATTGTATCAAGCACTTTCTTCTAACCAGATTCTTCTATTTCTTCTTCTTCCTCGAACTCCTCGCTGGTCAAATACTCTTCTTGTTATTGTTGAACACTTGAACTCACTTAACTAGTCCTTCCCTTGACGTGAGTCTTGGCATTAATATCCCAAAGTTCCATATTATAGGATTTCATAAATTCAGCTCACCATAAATGATGATAGTTCATGAATTCAGGATGGTAGACTATGAATCTGTTGCACTTAACTCTATAGTAATTAGCTATAGCTAAAACTAAGTAACCCATTCCTAAGTTATTGCTCCTCTTCTTTTGAGTCGCAATAATTATGTTAAAGATGTGGGTGGTTATGCACACTGGAATGCTATGATCCATGCACCACAACATGAAAAATTCTTTCATCGAACACTTAATGGCTTCTGTTTTGTCAAAAACAGTTTTGTAACAGCCCGCACCACCCCGCTCATAGATATTGTCCGCTTTGGGCCTTGGCCCAGCAAAGCCCTCATGGTTTTGCTCTTCCTACCCTTGGGAAAACGCGTCTATGAGGGAGAGGTTTCCATAGCCTCATAAGGCCTACTTCGTTCCCCTCTCCAATCGATATGGGAATCTAACAATCCATCCCCTTGGAGGCCCAGTGTCCTTGCTGGCCCACATGCCTGGATCCACCTCCTTGGAGGCTCAGCGTCCTTGCTGGAACATAGGCCTGTATCCACTCCTTTGGAAGCCCAGTGTCCTTGCTGGCATACCGATCCGAGTACTAGCTCTGATACCATTTGTAAGAGCCCAGACCACCCCGCTCATAGATATTGTCCGCTTTGGGCCTTGGCCCAGCCAAGCCCTCATGTTTATGCTCTTCCCACCCTTGGAAAAACAAATCTATGAGGGAGAGGTTTCTATAGCCTTATAAGGCCTACTTCGTTCCCCTCTCCAATTGATATGGGAATCTAGCAAGTTTCACACATGAATTTGTGCATCAATAAGTGTTCGTGGCACTTGATGATGTTGTTGTTTGCATTCTTAACGTCGAAATGCTCTAACCCAGTTAGTTAAGTCCAGTAGGGGTTGACAAAGAAATCTTCATGCTGATCTATTATAGATGACTAAGGGAAACCACAAATTTTGTACAAAGTCTCATAATCAAACCCATAAGGTTGTACCCATAACCTAAACCACAATTCCTTAGGTTTTTTGAATTCGAACTAAATGGATGTAAAGAATTCTAAGGTAAGTTCTTCGTAAACTAGGAAATCGAATGAATTGTCCCCATTGAATTCTCTTTGCTTAACTTTTGACCTTGTCTCGCAATTCTAATCTATCTAAAGTTTCAAAATGAAAATACTTTGGAACCACAATTTGCTTATTGTTAAGAGAATGAAAACGGGTACCTTCCTCATCTAAGAAGAATGGGAAAGGTATATCATAATCAGCTGCCCTATTCCTTTTCCCTCATCTCAAGACTTGGTTTCACTCTACTGATTGATCGCTCCTTATTGTTTGCTTAATGCATGGCATACTAGCTTATGAGTCGGTCTAAGTTGGAAGAAATTTGGAAGTTTGAAATTTGAGTTAAGAGAAGTGAGAGTATTTGGAGGTTTAAAGCTTAGAGAGATAAAGTAAAAAAGAAAGTGAGTGAAAAAGTGAAGATAGAAATGAATATATAGGTGAATGGAGGGTAAAATGTTAAAAATTGAAAATGACATTCGTGTGTCCTTATTTTTACCCTGCCACAATCCACGATTGTGGCCTATAATTTTTCCACCAAATTTTTAATTAATTTTTCTTTTCTCCTTCTCTACTTTCTAAAGTTATTTCTTCACTCTTTATGGCCCTTTCACCTCTCTTTGTTTACTTAATCAATCATCAAATTCATGTTGAAGTCCAATGCCTTCCTGATTTTATTTGGAAATGAAATAACCTAACTACAGAATTTAAACTTTCTAAGAACAATCAAAGAAAATAACATTCCATAGGTTGCCTCCCTTGCAGCGCTCCTTTTAACGTTAGTAGCTTGACGTTCTTCTTTTGCTTATGGTGGTTCAATTGAATGGTGCAATGGTAGTGCAGTCATTGATCTTACAATTTGCACATGAGCTACCATGCCCTAGATTCCACCTTCCTTGTAATCCTTCTTCCTTTGCCTTCCTTTTTGTGATCATTTCTTTCTGAATGCATTCCTAGGATCCTTAATATCTTACCATTGTCTTTGAGGTTTGATTTCTTTGATATTAGTTGTAGATAAAAGAGAGCTATTGTCTTTCTTCGATACTTTGAAGGTTATTTGATGTTTGCTAACCTTTAGAGTTAGTTCACCCCTATCAACGTCAATTATGGAGTAAGCAGTAGCTAAAAATGGTTTTCCAAGGACCATAAGGGTTTCCACATCTTCACCAATATCCAATAGATAGAAGTCTATAGGGAAGGTAAATTTATCAATTTGTAATTGCGCATCCTTAATAATTCCCTTCGGTCAATAAACTGTTTTGTCAGACGTCTTCACTAGCATCTTTATGGGTTCTAACTCTCCTAACCCCAACTTTCAACTAAAGGTATAGAGCATCATATTGACACTCGCTCCTAAATCTACGAATGCCCTATCTATGTTGAATCTATTGATACTGCAAGGAATGTAAAAATCCCTTGGGTCCTCTTTCTTCTATGTTATGTTAGGGTTTTCTTCCACTATGTACACCTTAACCTTATTTTTGCCTAATTCTTTTAGTGGGAACCTCTTTGTAGATGTTTTATTATGTTCTTAACCTTATTTGATTCAACCTCCTTAGAATTCCTTGTCGCCCTACTTAAAATTGACTTTTGCTGAGTTAGAATAGGGTATGGAAATTCAGGTCGAGGTTCCTTGATTGGCTCAATTTTGAGCTCACTTAGAAGGAATTCCATAATTACTTGTCCTTCTCCCTTTTTTTCATCTTCCTTCGCATGTTCAAGTTTTGTTTCCTGGGTTTAAGTAATGGCCATGATTCGTTCCTTTAGGTTAGACTCGGTAGTGTTTGGAAGGGTTCCTATATTCTGAGTAGAAATTACCTCTGCTAGTTGACCTACTTAGACCTCCATATTATATATTGAAGAAGTATGGTTTTTAGTGAATTGCTCGAATTTTCGTTCAAGCTTCTTGTGTATATCCTCCATGCCTCTAATTTTATCTAAAATCATATTCAACTTGGATTCCATTGATCTTGGTTTATATTATTAGAAGCTTGATTATCCTTGAGGTCTGAACTGTCCTCTAGCATTGTTTGTCTAAAAGAAGTTTGGGTGATTCTTCCACTCAGGGTTATAAGTGCTGGAGTATAGATTGTTTACCCCTCCTTGTCCATATTGAACTCCCATATAATTCTCTTGCTCTGGATCGCTTTCCTTCATTAAGAAACAATTCACAATATTACGGTCCATTTATCCACAAAGTTCAAACTTGAGTTACATGACTTTCACCAAAAATGAGGAATAAGCCTTCATATTATTAAGATGTCGAGTCAAGTTATCAATTTTTGCTTACGTTTCTGTCATTTGATCAATAGCTACAATTCCACAGGCAGCTATTACTCACCATCTCCTCTATTAGCTTTTCCACTTCATCAATCATCTTTCTCATCAATGATCCTCATGAAGCTGTGTCGATTGTGCCTCTCATATGTGGGGTTACTCTATTATAGAGTGTTTGTAACAAGAATTCCTTGGTTAAGTTATGGTGTGGGAATTTCCATTGCAATTCCTTGTATCATTCCCATGCTTTATAGATCGATTCCCCATCACTTCATTGGAAGTTGGTAATTTCCTTGATGATCTTAGTGGTCTTAGTCAGGGGGAAATACTTGTCTAAAAAGGCAAGAACCAACTGATCCCACGTTGTGACATTGGTTGGGTTAAGTGAATGATACTGAGCCTTTACTCTATCTCTAAAGGTAAAAGGGAAAAGCCTAATTCTAACTGCATCTTCCAACATCTGATGGTACCGAAAGGTATCACAAATTTCAAAGAAGTTCACTATATATGCGTTATGATCCTCGTTCGTTAGTCCATAAAACCGTACGTTCTGTTGAAGCATGTTTAGGAGGGCTAGTTTGATTTCAAATGATGCTGCTTGGACGGGTAGCCTAGCTAGAGATGTCAATGGCCGGACCATGTGGCCTGGCCTGTAGCTGGGGGGACCAGGATGGATCAGTCCTTAGCCCAGCCTAACCACAGGTTGATCGTGTGGCATAGGTTTTTCAAGAAAATTTTCCAAAGCGACGTCATTTTATAAGTAATGGTCAGGCCGACCCATGGCTCGGTCAACCAGAGCCAAAATCGAGTCAGTCCCTTTTTGACATCTCTAGGCCTAGCTACTCCTTGGTTAGCCGTATTGAACCCTATTCTCATTAAGTCCATATGGGTTCGTTGTTGTTGTCCTTGGTTTACTCTGTGGTCCAAATCTTGCTGAAATTCCTCAGCCATTGTTGCTTTCGCAATTTCTTCTTCTTCTTCACGTTGAGCTATCCTAATAAATCGTTCTAGTCGAGTGATGCTTAAATCTACGGTTCAGTTGCACGACTAAAAATTCTCGTGAATCTTGTGTTCATATAAGAGCATGATTTCAAAAATGGAAAGAAAAAATGAAAAGAAAAAAATGAAAAAACTAACTAAACACCTTAAACTATAGAACCAAACTAATCACCTCCCCGAAAATGGCGCCAAAAACTTAATTGTGGTTTTTTTATGTGTATAAGTTCTAACGATTAACCTTAATAATCTGTAAAAGCACAGGTCGTTCGCATGGAACCTAAAGTGTTGACCCCAAGAGGAGGGATAATCTACTCCTAAATCTAAGGCCAATATAATTTGCAGAAATTCAAAAATTAACAAAATTAAAATAAGAGTTCAATTCAATCATGCAATTTAATCCAAGAATAAATTACGAAAATATTAACAATTTAGCTATTGCAGCACACTTAAGAATTAACCTAAAGGAATTATCAATTGAGAGAAAGGAGAATTTTACCTATCTTTAATGCTAACATAATCAATTATAACCTACGGATTATTGGTTTTAGACATTACTCTCTCTTAAGTTATAACCATTAACCCTAAATTATAAACCCTAATCAAATTATGGAAAATTTTCAATTAACAACATATCCAAAACGCTAATTAGATCTGAAGTTGTCCAATAAACTATCGGGAACCTATGCGAGATCTCTCTTCACACAATTCCTAATTTGATTAATTTCTCGTTCTTATTAAATCACCTAACTCTCGTTAGCCCAATTTAATAATTTTTCATTCGATCCACCCTCTCAATTTATTGCTGAATTATGCAATCACAGAAATCAATTACAATAAATCCAATAAACATAAAAATAATCAAATTTCATTAAATCAAAGATAAAAACCCAAAGGTGACTTTAGAACATCTCAATATTCACAAATCCTATCATCAAACTATATTCCTAACTCTGTACAATAATAAAAATGGAAAATAACGGGAAATACGATCTTGAATGGAGGTAGGAGGTAGTAACGTCGGAAAAATCCTGATCTTGAAAATACGTTGATGTTGGCTTCTTCTCCACTTCTCTCTTCCTTCTTCTTTTTCTCAATCTCTTAACAATCCTCTCTATGGTTTCTTTCAAAAGTGGCTGATGCAAAAGCTTCTCCATCTTCTTTGTCTGATTCTTTATATACCTTTTGTGTTCTGGGCAACGCTACAAATTTTCCACAGCTTAAAATGTCCAAAAACACTACGATTTTATCTACCTCGACGCAGTCAATGATTGTGGCCCTAAAGGCCATGATCGTAGGCCACATCTGAGCCTTCTTTCATGATCGTGGAAAGCAAGCAATGATTATAGGCCGTTTCCTGGGCTTTCGTCACTATTGTAACATATAGGCCACGACTGTAGGCTAACTCCAGTGCTTCTGTCACGATGTGCCACGATCGTGAGTCATTTTTTAGCCCTAGTGTCTCTAAATCTTCTCCATTCTTCGATGTTGACCCTGAAACACTAATAAACATATCAAGGTACCTCAAAAACATAACAATTAAGCTCAAAGAATTGTACTAACCCATAAAAACACTTAAAAACAAATAAACACAATTCTAACCTAAACACATACTAAATGATTGAATTAACAATTAATTACATATTGAATGAAGCCTTAAAACATGATGCAATTCATACTTATCAGTTACGTAGTACGAAAGGTGTCAATCCTACGAGGAGGCAACTAATCTAATCTTAAAATCTAAGGCCAGAACAAATAACAGAAATTCAAAATGTAACGAAACTAAAAATGAGAATTTAATTCAATCAATCAAATTAAGAATCAAACATGAAAATATTAATTACTAAGCAATTGCAACACACCCAAAAATTAACCGAAAGAAATTACCAATTGAGAGAAAGGGGATTTTACCTATCCTTAATGCTAACCTAACTGATTATGAATTATCGGATTGTTAGCTCTAGACTATCCTAGGGTTGATTACTCTCTCTCGAGTTATAACCAGTAACCCCAAATCATAAACCCTAATCAGATTATTGAGGTTGCAATCTGTCAATTCATAACCTATCTAAAGCACTAATTGGTTCTGAAGCTCTCTAATAAACTATCAAAAACCTATGCAAGATATCTCTTCGCATAAATTACCGATCTGATTCAATTCTGGTTTCTATTAAAATAGCTAACTCTTTTTAGTCTAATTTAATCATTTTTCAATCGATTCACCCTCTCAGTTTATTGTCGAATTATGCAATAGCAGAATCAAATTACAACAACATATAATAAACACATAAACTATCAGATTTTTAGTAATTTAAGAATAAAATTTCGAAGGTAAGTTTAGAACATCTTCAAAATTCTAGATCCTATCATCAACTATTCAATCCAATTCTATACAATAGTAAAACTGAAATAATAGGAAATACATTCCAAAATGGATTATAAGAGGCAGCAACATTAAGAAAACTCCTGATCCAGGAAATACTTTGAGTCAGCTTCTTCTCCTCTTCTCTATTCCTTCTTCTCTTCCTCTATCTCTCGATAATTTCTCTCTAGGGTTTTTCAAGGTGGCTTATGCTAAAGCTCCATTTATGCCTCTTTTGTTGTTCTTTAAAGATCCTCTTGTGTTTTGGGTAACCCTAGGGATTTTTTGGGGTGTTTTGAGTGTTTGCACTTCTTCCTGATGTAGGCCACGATCGTGGGCCATTCTCTAGGCTTCTGTCACGATGGTGGCATTTAGGCCATGATTATGGATCTACTTTAGTGCTACTATTTTCCACGATCGTGGGCTATTGTTTCAGCCTGAATGACTCTAAAACTCCTTTGTTCTTTAATATTAACCCTAAAATACTAACAAACACACCAAGGTAAAAATCATAATATTTAAGATCAAAGACTTGTACTAACCCATAAAACACTTAAAACATAAATAATTAACAAACTAACACAATTCTAACCTAAACATATACTAAATGGTTGAATTAACGGCTAAACACATATCAAATAATGTCCTAAAACATGATGTAATTTACACTTATCAGTGACAAACAAAACCCACCATCAATGTTTTAGAAATCGGACCGGACCAGTCGGTCCGATCAAAAAATGTCTAAACCGGTCAGTGGTCCGGTTCGGTTTTAACCAAAAACCTCTCAGTATAAAAACTGGCTGGTTTGTTTGAGAATCGACCGGTTTTCATAGAACTAGTTACACCGGTTCGGAGACAAAGTCCATGCAATATTTTTTTTTGTCTAGCGAGCTCTTACTATAGGTCTCTCTACCATGTTATTTGGGTCTGATACACCCCATCTTCCTCCTCGTTGCTCTGCTACTTCCATAAGGTTCAAAGTTTGCAGCTTTTTTTTAATCTTTCTCCGCTGGTCATTTCTTCGAATAGGTTCCAAGTTGTTGTGGGTCGTTAGGAAATGATAAGAAAGTTTTCAACTATTTTGTTCTCGTTCGCTTAGCATGAATAACTCAACTGAGAATCTTGCAATTGAAGGTTAGAATTTGAATTTCTCAGTCAGAACAAGGCAAGGAAATTGGGTACTAATTCTTAACGACTGCTCTCTCAAAGTCCCTTCTGGATAGCTTTGGATGCTTCTTGGACCCGATGGTTGTGGAAAATCTACCATTTTGAAGATTGCTCTAATTCTTTTATACTCGTGTAGGTAATTGATTGAATTGGTTGTCTTGAGTTTCTTGCTAGAAGGAGGGTGATATTAATTTTCAGATAGCATAAATGTTTTGACTTTTGAGGACAAAAAGAACTTTGGTTATTCGGTTGGGAATGCAGTGGTACAAAATATCTTTATATTTCTGAGCTCCTTCTTGCGTATTTGCCCTTGATTTTTTATATTTGGTTGCTTTTTATGGTTATGAAGGTGCTAAAATTTTGCAAAAGAAAGGATTGTTAGATGACCTGAAGCTGTGAATTAATTTTTGGTTAAATCAAAATAATTGTAAAGCTAATGTATTCCTTGCTTGAAGTGAAATATGTAGGATTTGCTTTCTGCCCTATATTTCTTGAACAATTAGGCAAACACTGAATAATGTACACACAATTGTAATGGATTCTACGTGGAAGCATTCCTTCATATCAATGTGGTTCACAAAATCATTCCAGTTGAAGAGGATTAGTTTGAAGGTGCTAATATACTTTTGACTTAAATTTGTTCAGTATCTTCTAGTTGTGGTGTTACTTAGAACTAGCTTGGATGTCTTTTTACCATCTTAAGGATTGCAGGTAATCTTGACAAAAATTTGATATATTTCTGGATACAAAAATAGAAGATAGTGCATTTAGCTTTAGCTTCAGATAATGGATAAGTAGAGAAGTGAACTTCAGGTCTAGGCCCTATTTTATCTTTTCTTTACAAAATAGAAAACATTTTGGAGAGAATTTTATGATTTAGTTTCTGAAATATGACCCTAAACTCTATGCAATATAATTTTCTGCTTGTTTTCAATTATTTTTCTCCAATTCCCTTAAAAACAACTTGATCACTTCTTAATTTATACTCTATAATGTCTCTTAATAAATTCCATTCCTCACCACCCTTTAACCACAACTCTTCTTTAGGAACCTCTTATAAGTCTTGCTTCATAAGTTTTGTAACAAATTTGATATTTATTCTACCAACTTCTTGCTATTATAATTTAATACCCAATTCATGAATCAATGATATTCCTTCCGATCCTCTAATTAAACCCAAGCTAAGTCATTAGTGATGATAAGAGTCCTCATTATCCTCAAATCCCCTGTTCATCCACGAAAATGAAATTAAAAATGAATGAATTTCATACTTGACTTCTTTCTAAAAGCCAACATCATAGTTTGACTAGTCCAATGAACTCCTAAAGCAATTAGGTACCAAATTTATTGTCATTCTCTAAGATTGGTGCATCAACCTATACACATTGCTAATTAGAATTCTTTAATCAATATTAATCAATATCTTATCATAATGTTGTTCTTAAAATGTAAACTTTTTAAAAGCAATACCATCTACAATACCAAAGACTTGCAATCTCATTATAAGAAAATAAGTCAACATTATTGTGCCATCAAATAATTTGATAATCCCAATGTCAAACATTCTTACATCACTTAGTTGTTTAATGTCTCAAAAAAAATCAAAGATTGATTAGTCAATAATCATAACAACTTTAAAGTCTTAAAATGTAAACTTTTTAAAAGCAATAGCATCTACAATACCAAAGACTTGCAATCTCATTACAAGAAAATAAGTCAACATTATTATGCCATCAAATAATTTGATAATCCCAATGTCAAACATTCCTACGTCACTTAGTTCTTTAATGTCTCAAAAAAAATCAAAGATTGATTAGTCAATAATCATAACAACTTTAAAGTCTATCTTTTGGTGAAAATAATCAAATGATGATTAAAGCATTAAAAAAAATGTATGCTCAATACAGTTGCTACAACATTTCATGGATTTGAAGATAGAACTTGAAAATATTAGCCCTGTCCAATATTACAAAATAAATCCCCTATGTCATCATGTGTTTTTAATAAGAATGTCTCATTTGAAGGAATATTTCGCTCCTAAAAAATATAAGTATACAAAGCATCCTTTTCCAAGATATACTTTTGTAATCAATCAAGTATTTTGCCAAAATTACTCAAACAACATTAACAAGAATTAACACATGGTTCAAGTAATTGTTAGAATATATTTTATGGGCTACAATCAATTTTCGTTTTGGTTTTATTAAAAATAGGCTAATAATATGATCCCTGTTGAGATGCCTATAGTCCACTAATATTGTGATCCTTATTGGACTTAAGCACTTTATATCGTTAATGTGATTAATGATGTAGGCCTAACCGTAAAGCCCATGATGGGCAGGCCTAGGGTTACTATCTGTGGTTAGGTCCCCACTACACTCCCTATATATACACTAGTATAATCTTTACACAGTTCGCCCCATTAAGAACTGCACTTTCTAAAGAGATCGGAGTCATAGTGGAAGCCCTAGCTGTCACCAAACACTTGCGCATTACTCTCACAATTTAATGATCATGTCTCCAAGACGTAAGTATCTGTGTTCCCTATCATATAATTGATTCACAATTTTCGCTTCTTACATTTGGTATCAGAGCATAGGGATTATGTGATAAGGAATCTGATTATTGTCATTGATTTATGATTAAGATCATAATTTTCACTTTTTTATATGATAATATGTTTGATTTTCGGGTTAATGTAAATTCATAAAATTGATCCCAAAAATCTTAGGACTTTTGTAGATCCTAATCTCATGAGTTTATTGATATATGATTTTTAATTTTTCATGCACTGTGCACTGTTAATTTTACAAAACAAACTACGATTATTTAAACCCGATTTGAATGTTATAAAATACACGTGAAATCTTACTTGTTGTGTTGATTTGTGTTTTCTTCATGATTTTCATTGACGATATGCGTTTAAATGGAAAAAAAAATTGATTTTTCAGGGCTATTTTTTGAAGAACCCGATACGAGCTTCGCAACCCATTTTTGACCCAATTTTGATCCATAAAATCATCGTGATTCCTGCAATTTATTGAGGGCTTTTCATAGAAACTAGAATTAAACAAGTTTTTCAACAGATTGAGCATGAAAATTGAGCCAAAAATATGCTTTTGATCACCGACCAGTTTTCAAAACCCGCACGACCCGATTTCTGCACACCCGACCCATTGGATGAAGAAGATGATGCCCCCTGCACACGCCCACTC